>JAODLC010000054.1:8539903-8565637 GCA_026781145.1 Hippopotamyrus pictus | reverse complement strand
ACACACACACACACACACACACACACACACACACACACACACACACACACTCCATGTATTCATATCTTTGTGGGGACCGTCCATTCATTTCTATAGGAAAAATCCTAATCCCAACTATGACAACCATAAGTAATCAAACAAACCTTAACCATAAGAGGTCAAACAAAACACAAAATAGGGCTGCATGACATCACACTGCAATGTAACTGTGATCTTATCCTGCGTTTGATTATTTCGCTCCGAGTCGGAACTCAGATGAAAACGTCACTAAAAACGTAACTTCCCGTCTGAAACACGGCTCTTTTATGATGTTGATGTCGGACAGAATTTTGTTGTCCGAGTTGCCCCTGTGTCGTCATTTGAACAGTAATTCTATTTTATAAATATTTAAAAATGTTTATTTTCTTAAATGTTATTTATAAATAGTTATAAATGTAATTGCATGTGTTTGATTTAGAGAATACCATATCATGACCGTAAACAGTATCCTAGCAAGCAATATCAGATTTTTACCAGACTTGTTAGTGTCTTTGGTTTGTTTGTAGTTTATTTGCCTCCCGAAAAAAGAATATTGCTATGAATGTGCTAAAATATTTTATAAAGCTTTTAATGTGGTTTGACTAGTTCGTGTTTCTTGTTTGTTTGTCTCTCGGAAAAAAATAATCTCACTCCAAATCTGCTAAAATATAAAGCAACAACACACAGCAGCGTGTTCATGGAGGCAGCCATGTTTGTTCCGAGATGTGATGTCACTCACCTCGGAATATCCGAGTTCCGAGAGATAATCGAACGCAGGAATATGACGCGTGCGCAATCGCCAGGCCTTCAGATGACGAGTGCCAACATTTGTCCGGACGCTGGCTGTTCAGTACTATACACTGAACTATACATTTATAGTGTGTGGTTTATTTATACTATACAGTATACTACAATTTTGTAGGCAGAACAGTAGTATGCCTAAAATATTAATGAGAGGAGTACTGTGACGCCCAAAAGTTAGCAATAAATTATTTAGTATAAATTCTGCGTATCCTTATGTTCATTAAATTCATTTAGTGGTGCATGCCACATGTGACTGTTTTGGTAAATCACGGGAGCGATAAGCACTGCAGTGAAGAGAGGAACAGCTCAGCAGCCACAATGTCTTTTAAAAGAGGAGATATTGTAGATAAGGTATAGAGACGTTGGTGGAGTGGTGGCAGCTTTTGCAGTTTAAAATCAGACACACGCCTTATCAAGGTGTAACGTGATGTTTGCAAGTCATTTACTTATCGTTTTGCAAGAAAAAAGAATGACACATTAAGCCGTTTGAGTAGAAACATTTACCATCTGACCAGAAGCATGTCAACACCCCTATTAATTAGATAAACTGGCTAATTAAGCCACACCCATCTGTGACACAAGTGCTTAATTAAAATCTCCTGCAACAACCATTAGCAGCAGAATGGGGGGGGGGTTATACAGGAGATGCAACCCTTCCAGCAAGTCGCTAGCTGTCCCAGCCAGCCGCAAGAGAAGTGGCCAGAGACATAAAGACAACCGTAAGCAAGTTCAGTTGTGAAGTTTATGGCAACGCAAACTCACAAAACTGAAACCTGAACGTCAGCAATCCCACTAGCAATGTTTCACCATCTAAAGGAGAGCTTCCCTAGAAGAACAACGGGTATTTTAGCAACAAAGCACGGACCAGCTTCACAGCGATACCCTTCGTTTCGGAATGAGATTCTGAGTTTTGGCCAAGTGCTGCATTTCTGGTCGGGGACATTTATGTGAAGCAGAACGGAAGCTTCTATAATTATGGCTCTGCGACGCTGCCGAAACGCTTGAGTGATTCCTACTGTAACAATACATCCCTCTGCTTGTAAGGAAAATTAATGAGTCATTGGGTAATGCCGCCAATCAATATATATGGGGGTGGGGGGGGGCAGATAAATGTTAATCCAGAGAGTTTGGGACCGTTTCAGATTAAGGACCAGAGTTTTTCCTGGGTTATTTGGAAGCAAAAGGTGGCGCAGCGCCAAGCGACTGCCTGACCCTGCTGACCTCGCATCCACACCGCATCCTCATTCACACCCGACAGACCGAATCGGACGTCGTCATACATCATCACGGATCCCTCCCCAGCCGGAGGCACCCCCCCCCCCCCAAATTCGAGCCTGGGCGTCACGCCTGAGGACACACAGCAGCCAGGGTGCGGAGCGAGCGGCGGCGGCGGCGGCCCAGCGGAAGATTCTGGCTCCTGCGGGGCCCGCTGTCTACGTACGGAGGGGCGATTACGTCACCCTGAGTCACAGACCACATTTAGAGCATGACGTGACCCTACTGCAGTGCTTGGGAACGGCAGACTGGGCGCGTCGGAAAGGCACCGTCACATGACCCAGACCAGCACCAGAGGAATGTCTACAACGATTTCCCAACAACTTTATCCTCAAGCCTCCCTACCGCAGTGCCCACCAAACTTGTAGCGCTCCTAGCACTGTAGGGGCGACGTGTCCGTTCACAAACCGCCTCGTAACCCCCGTGACCCTGTCGCACCTTGATCTCATTGTCGTTGGCGAAATTCCCCAGGGCGGCCATGAGCTTGGGGATGGCGGTGGCCAGCGTCTCCTGCACAGTCTCCTCGGGTCTCTTGCTGATGCGCGTCAGGCAGGGAAGTAGGTTCACCAGGTAGGGCCTGAGAGGGACAGTCGGGGTCAGGGGCGCGAGCGGGAGGTCGACGGGCCGCGGGAGGCCGGACGAGGGCGTCACCTGCACTTCTGCGGCCGGATGAGGTGGGCGAGCTCCGCGAATCTCCACAGCGCCGCCCTGAGGCTCCGTGAGGCGCCGTTCTGCGAGGGAACATCCGCCTGCTTTAGCTTCCCAACACAGCGCCGACTAGGCACAGAGCCACACTCTCCTTTTAAATTACGTCACCGTGGCGATGACATGGAGGCGACGGCACGTGGGCGCGTTCCAAGACTGCCGCGATCAAAGGTCACCTACAGATCCCTCACTGCCACTTCTGATCAAGATAACGCCTTAGAGGGCAGTACGACAGCAGAGGGAACGGCAGGGCAGCTAGCATATGATACCTCAGCCAGAATCAAAGCACACAGAGAGGGTTTTACAAAAGGAAACTGGCTCAAAGCCATTCACAGATCATAATTTCACTTTGATTCTCACAGCAAACATACACAGGAATCCTGCTCATAACTCTAATCACCGGAAAACTACAGACACCTAACATCAAGCGGAGCTGTAAACTAAATCAGGACATGAATTAATATAATTTCAATAATTTAATTTGTTTTACGCGACACCTCCCCAGCCGGGCCGCAACGCAGCTCCTCGACGGACAGAAAAACGCAGCCAGGCGGTATTTGCTTACCTTCTTAATCTCCTTATACAGCTCGAGCTGAAGACGGGGAAGGTTAGAATCCATCAGTGCCTGGTGAGGAGAGAGCAGCCGTCACCAGACCCACCGTGGCTGGGAGGTTCGAGACCCCGCAGTTACCCCCCAGACCTAAGCTGGACAGCCAGCCGGGACAGCCAGCAGTGTGCATGGGTTAAAGACTGGAAGAATTCAGTAACAGAGAACGTGGAGACGAAATTCGATTTGAGCCCTTGGGGTGAGAGATACGAAGCCGCAGGTCTCTGAAAACAAAAAGTTTGCTCATCTTCTTCTTTCCAACAGTTCGACAGCCTGTCCCACAGCTTCTCCTTACCGTCACGGGCTGTCAGCCACCCCGGGCAGGTTTGTTCTGGCCAGAGGTGGAAATTTCAGGTCCAGAAAGTACAAATCCAGACCGTGATTTAGCTTCAATCAACCAGTTGCGCATAAAGAGTCACAGTTACAGGGTACTCCACTGGTTGGTTGAAGCTAAATCACGGTCTGGATTTGAACTTTCTGGAACTGAAATTTCCACCTCTGGTTCTGGCCTGTGGTCTAGTGGCACAGAAACGTGGAGAGAGAGTCGCCGGCCTCACAGGTCCGACCGGCCACACCCTCCGACACCGGCGCAGAGGAAGGGGACGCTGCCTCACCTTGATGATCTTGTTGAGGCACTCGTCCGCCACCATCCTGACGTCGGACTCGCCGTCGTCGCTGCACAGCAGAAACATCTCCATGGCGATGCCCAGCAACTTCTGGAACTCCGGGGAGGTCCTGGTGCCGGGGCCATAGGGAGCAAAGGGGTGGGGTGGTCACAGTCACTCCACACAGATCTACTCCCCTGTGACCGCACATACATCCGGAGTCGCAGTACGGCTGCTTCGGACAAGGCGATCATCTACAGTGTGGTTTTTAACAATCACGCGTCTGACGTCCGCAGGTCCGGTCTACGGCCCACAACTGTAACGCGTTATCGCGCTTCACCGGGTTAGGCGTCTTACCTCAGGGACTGGGCCACGATGTTTTCGCATATCGTCAGGCAGTGAGTCACCCTGTCCTTTTTGGTGGTGGTAAGATCTTTCTTCCTACAAGAGACACGATTTAAAAAAAAAAAAAAAAAAATGAAATTGCAGAAACGGGGACCCCGGATATAAGGCCTGGGACAGAATCGCAGGAGCGAGAAGGGGTCATGCAACCAAGTGAAGTGCAACTGGCAGTAAATGTGCTGTAAATTGCCACCCCCCACACACACACACACACACATACATACCCACATCCTGTGATCACACAAGGATGCATCCAACTATGGTCACATTTACAGAAGTTCAGATTTGCCCTCATTACACTGTATCATACAGAGAGAACCAAAACCTAACTTACCCTGAAAGGTTTACACTACTGATGTTCCTGTTCTGAGACTGATTTCGTTATAAAGTAGATAATAAGGGCTCCTTAAAACTAAATATAGCATACAGCGTTACTTCGAGATATACCCACTTTTCACATACACAAACATATATATCCATCCAGTGGGTCACCCACTTCTTCAAGCAGAGTTGAGGTGACCCAGAACCTGGGACACACACTCTCCCTCAGACACACACACAGTCACAGTCACGTAGTCACCGTCACAGAGCCATGTCTCAGCACAGCAGGCCACTGTGCCTGAAAAACATGTCTTAAGGTGAAAATGCGAAGGGGAGATTGTGCAAATCCCAGGCAGGCAGACACCCAGGCTCAGATGACACAGAAGCCACCAAGTAGCAAGCATAGCAAAGTCTTTTTCTCGAAGAATTTCAGGGGCCAGGAAAGACAGGACCTGCCAACTCGACGGAAGACCCGTCAGTCTCAGCTCCGAAACCTGTTAGCAGGTCTCCAACGCGGCAGGTAGGCCAACTGTGCTCTCGAACGGGTGATGTAACGGTAGAATAGCGAGATTGCGGCAAAGGGGCGGACAGCTGAAAAAAAACAGTCAATGGTACTTGGGGGGGGGGGGTAACGTGGGAGTGTTTGACTACAAAGTCACGCTGCACCATGGGCCGCGCAGAGAAACCGACAGCACAGACAGGTAAGGTTACCGCATCCTGTTCGCATGGCGATATTTTTTCCACGCGTCCGTGACACCCAGCTCATGTCACCACGGGATGCAGCCGGTGCTGTCACCAGCTACAGGACACAGCCCAACGGTTCCCAGCAGCAAGAAAACCCCAATCAGTCCTCCAGGTGTTTTCACACAGCACCCGCAAGCTCGGCAAAGGGAAATCCAACCTTTCGACTAAAGTCTCATTATGCAGAATGTTTTCAGTTAGTTGACTAGGTCTTCACGCCACGCAAGCAGCTAGAGCCATCCATGGCGAGACCAAGGTTGCATCTAGAAGCTTAGAAATATTAAAAAATAAAATCTCAAATCATAGACTGAAATGACGAGATTGCCTACAAATTCTAAAATTTAGGATTTGGAAATCTAGAACCGTCTCTGGTTTAACGCTGGACGTTTTAAGCCAACCTCATATTAATCACAAAACCAGGACCATTATCCATCACCCGCCCGTTCATCAGTTTTCCGAACCTGCTTGTCCTACTCAGGGTCATGGGGATCTAGAACCTCAGTGCGATTTTTTTTGATTTTCAATGCCACTCTACCCTTTTAATTAACAGCCATGGTTTTCAATGGACAAGAACTGACATGCTGCAAAGTTATGGAATCGGAGAATTGAGGGCAGGGCAGGGGGCTGACAGGACAGCCAGCAGGCATGAAGTCCTACAGCAAACTGTGTTAAAGACACACGGTCCTGCATATCCGTTTCCAGTGCAACAGGAAGACACTGTACTGTTTACTGCATGGGATTTATAACACAGAGACAGTGCTGAAGAGGAGGCCTGCCTTACATTTTTTGTGCTGGGCTCCTTAACTGCAGTTCACCACAATTCCCATCACCAGGAATTCAGCCTCGAGAGTTAACCTGCCCAGTGGACCAGACTTAAATAGTTCTACACTAGTTTCCAAAGTGACTGGCAGGTAATTACCAGTTGCTCTGTGGCCGAACAGGAAATGAATCCGTACTTACCCTCAGAGGCAGAAAATATACAGCTCATATCTTGTTATAAAGAGTGAACTACGTAAACAAGCCTTGAATAAATTACTATCAGAAGCATAACCGGTGATGAATTCCGGATTTAACAGGTGGTAAGAGGCTGTGATTCGTATGTCAACACATAAGGAACACAGTCTGCTTGATAGGTGAGGTGAATAGAAAACATATAAATGCAGGATATCTTGATGAGCCTGGTTTACGCGGTACCTGGGTGTACCTAAATGATAAATGGCACTCTATACCTCCCATTAAGCATTCATGCCGCAGCATACCAGTGCCGTTCAATTGGCGGATTTTCAAGCAGCGTTACTTGGTGGGAAAGGAGAAACTTACAAACTGGGTTTTCTGCAACCCAAATCGCTATAACACAACGGTTTCAGCGATCTTCAACCCCTGGATTGACCCACATAACAACACTGCATCCAACCGCACTGCAAGCGAACGTCAAATGGCACTGGTTGTTAATCTGTCCTAATCTTCTGCGAGGAGCATAAATAAGCGTGAGAAATGTTTGCGAGAACGATCATAAAGCTACACGCACCATCCTGGGGCAAAAGCATGCAAAAACGGCATCAGGCGTGGCGAGGGACAAACACACACCCCTGCATCTACAGCTTCCCGAGGCAGGGGGAAGGTGACAGGGGGGGCAGCCAGCCTTTAACGCGGAAAAACGGCAAGAAGGACCGGTCGTCGGCACAGTCGCCACGGGGGAGAGGGAGGCTGCGGCCGGCCGGTAACGCGCCGGGTGAGCCGCATTACCCCGCTCCCGGCGGCCGTGGGAGGATTTCGGATGACGCCGCTTTTCCCGACTGGATTAACGAAGCCCACCGCAGCCAGGCCTCCGGCGAAGTGCTCGCTACTTACTGCTTCTGCACCAGCTCCTCGGCCGACGGCGGTCCCTGCTGCTGCTGGAAGGAGCGCAGCGATTCGAAGGCCTTCATCAGCTTCTCCATGGTGGCCATTTTCCGCCAGTACGATATTTACAAATAGGCGCACGAGCGGCGGGCGCGCGTCGTAAACAAAACCGGGCGCGAGCGGCTCGCGAGACGCCGGTCCGCCGGTACGAAGACAAGCAAGCGGCGGCTCTTACGCCGCAGAGCCCTCGCTTCAGTCGTCCGCCAGTTGTTTTAGGTTTCGCCAATGTTACTCCAAAATGAATGGGACGGAATTCGCGTCGCATCCAATTCTGCGAGCCATCTTTAACGCATCCCGTCAACCTCCCTAGGAAGTGGGTGCTGTGACAGCTTAGGGGCAGGACGCGACATCTGCAGCCATTCAGAAGCGACCTGGGTTTGATTGACAGGAGTGGCGGCCAATGGACGGGCTGTAGCGTCCTTAAAAACGGAAAGGCTTGCGTATTTACTTCCAAGCCCATAATTTCGGTTTGTCATATGACTTAGGGCTCTTAGAGGGGGGATTATGACGGATGAAATGGTCCAATGGAAAAGTGCTTTCCAGTATACTTGGATGTTCAGAGTAAGAAAGGAATTATTGTAGGAGGGGTGTTAGCACGTTTTGAATATAATGGCGCGTTGCGAAGATTGTGGCTAGTTACTGTCTGTTACGTATCGTATTTTGCAGGTACCTTCGATTGTTTATCAGTATCTATATTTGTATGTGCCTCTTGTTGACCTGTCTTGTTTGTGTGGTGGACTCTAACTTAAATGTAAATATTCATTACAAAGATTCAGGCTTAATGTTTCCTGGAAACACGTATATATAAGTACACCAGCAAAAACTATAATTACGGGAAGAAAATGCAACCACGTATCACACCTGTTCTAATATATTTACACTGGCGTCCAGTTAAGTACACAGTTTGAAATTCTTCATTTTACTTACAGGGTCCCTGCTGACAACTGATTACTGATCACAGAATGCAGATCTTCTCAGAAAACCTCACATAAATAAAGGGTTTTTGGCAGTGGTCTACCAGCGTATGTGAGGCTTGCATCCTTGGTCTTATAGTATTTAAATCCTGAATGAATACTTATTAGTTTAGCCAACACACCATAAATGAGGCCACTGGTACCACTGTACACGCTGCTGGTTTCATTTTCTTTGCTGTGACCTATCTGTACTGACCCATTGTGCTATTCTCCCAGTCCAAAGACGAGCAGGTAGGTAAAACGGTGTCTGTAAATTGCCCATAGTTGTCCAGTCCTGAAATGGACTGGCATCCTATCAAGGCTGCCCTCATGGTCTTGTACTGGATAAACGGTTGAAAGATGGACGACTGGTTTCCTACAGTTTAGAATTAGAGATTAGTAACACATCTGAAGCATTGAGTCTTCTTTTGTGCGAATAACAATGGAAGTTGTTCGTTAATGACCTTAAATTATGTCAGAGTCGGGTTTTGAAACACCCTCAGAGCCCACAATAAAGACATTGCGACCTGTGTACAAACGGCAGTGTTTTATTTCATAAATACAAATGTCAGATATGGTACAACACCCAGTGACAGAACTTGTACAAGAATTACATTGACTGCAGTGGTTGAAAGACATGACTGTACACCTACAAAATCGCTCACCGGGAATGAAATGAATAAAGGTGGCATCTGATATGCATGATATGTTGGCACTGCGATATAATTTACAAACAAGAAACCTGAAGATTACTACTAATACATGCTTGATTAGTAACATGTTTCTAAACAGGCATTAAAATGCACTTTGTGCAGACATTCAAACTTTAAATTATTTCCTTACCAGCAAACTTGGGGATGTGGCAAATTCCTCTCTCTAATAGGCCCATGGACCAGATAACAAAATATCCCATAATAATACTAATAATAAACTGGCACTCAGGTAAAGGTCAATATGTTTTCAGGTTTAACATGACATATCAAATATGATGAAATTGTCAATTTCATGTAATGCCAATTTCCTATTTTAATTTCTCAATAGAAATGGGGTGGGGGGGGACTTTTGTTTTCACATATTCGTGTTAGAAAGTTACAAACAGACACTTGAGAATCAATGGGCAAACAAAAGCAATCGCAGCCAGTCATTAGCATTTAGAAGAATTAATGTCACTCGTTCACATTTCCCTAAGACCCACTGACCACGAATGTGCCTTAATGCCATCACAAAGCCCATTAGAGACACAAAACATGTCTGTAACAGCTCCTTAATATTTACCTTTACTCAGTAATGTAAACGAATCATTTCTGCTGCCCGATGTGGTCAAGCCAGTTCAAAGTAACTTCATGTGTACACATCAATTATGCTATTTCATCACAGAACAATATTAAAAGCCCATATCATGTTCTGTGAGTGGTGTAGTGTGGACTTTAGTCATATTACAGGTGTTTAAAACTTGTTTTTCCCGATCATGGCATGCAAAAAAATAGATGTTTGACATAAAATGAGAATCCATGATTAAACATCCAGAAAATTGTTCTAAAATGCGATGGGTGCCCTTTTACGAAACGCCTCCCGAGTTTACTTATAAACTCTTGTTAAAAATTAAAAGCGAGAATTTAAATGGAGTACATCAGAAACCCCATCAGAACGACTTTAAGACCTGCAAAATGATTTGCGGTTCCTTCCTTTTGAGCTGTTTTTGTTTCCCATGGGATGCGAAACGTTTGCATCTCTGCTGCCCAGGTCAATCATATCTAACAGTGGAAACCGTGACCAATGCATGACTATTTCCTGTTTTATGGACAGTTCCTGAAAACATCAAAGTTAAAACGCAGAAAATGAAACATTTTAAAATGTAACGGATTCAGACATTGGCTTCACAGCATTAACACGAGTTGGTAAAAGTCCATAATTGCAAGGAGTTTACATGGGGGGGGGGGGCAACAAACGACTGCTGGAAACAGGATTAACACCCACTCCAGCATCGTGTGGAAAGAAACGTGACATAAAACAGCACACCCTGCAAATGCTCCCCTTCCGGTCACGTCCAAATGTCAATTTCTCCGCTGCACCAGATTGACAAAGTGCAGTTAAAACAATACGGTTCTGTATCTTTACAGCTAAGCAGAGTTTTTATAAATACATGTGATGCGTGGGAATGGACAAGCAAATGGATTCAACGCGGCGATACTCCTCTGGTAGACTAACGGAAAGAGTATCATGATAATCAGTCACCTTCTCAGTTAACTGCGACTGTGGCTGTTGAACAAATTATAAATCAACGTACCCCAGGCCAAAGTAAATAATCTTGCGCATCTACCCCTTGTAATAAGCCAGGGGCGTCGTTCATACTCATGGCGTCCCACAGAGGCAGAACACGGAGCTTTGCATCTTAACTAGTACGATTTCGGTCTACTTGGATGGAAATGCAAAAGTGCGAGTTTAACTCTTAATGGCAGATAATCTGAGCAAGTTCAGTTTTCCATCATTTCGGATGAGTCGATATTGCGTTTCTGTACAAATATGTTCGGTATAAAGCGTGGATTAGGAGGCAGCCAATGTATTTCACTTGGAAACTGTACAGAGTAAGTAACTGTACATGAGTTGTGTGGACATATAGGCTAGATGATGAACACATGCGAAGCACGTTTTCGGCGGGAAACTACAGACACCGCAGTCGTTTGCGCGCGTGCCTCAATGCGTGTGTGCAGTTACAATTAAAAACACATAATAATGCAAAATCCCGTCTAGCACTAAACATATTTAATTATAATATATACATACAGACTTATTTGTCGTTTTCAAAAACCCCGTTCGAGGAGTTGTTCAAATATTATACTTCGCAGTGTAACTTTTTTTTTAAAAAAGGAAAATACTGAAAATGGGTAAAGGCCAGCCATATATTTTATGATAGGCTTTGGCTCTACTGTAAGACAGTGGTCTGCTGTGAGAGTTTAGCAACATTTAACATAAGGTTCAGTTATTATCATTGCTTAAGGCATAGGTACACCCAAAGTTGCTCACTAAAATCAGCAGGGAATATTAGGCACCATGACATCAGGATTACATCCCTAATCTTAACACAACAGTTTGGAATGTTATTTATTTACCACTATGGATATCCATGAAACCGATCCGGTACTACTCTCAGATTTAAAAGACTTTTGTTTGCTATTTTGTTTGCGACAAGCATTATTTAAACAGCTCACATCACAAAGCACAATTTCCAAAGAATGAAAGAAAAAAGGCCATAATAATTACTGCGTAATTATGTTTTGTTTTTTTTGTTTTTTGTTTTTTTAAAAGGAAAAAAAAAAAAACAATGATGCGAATGAACGAAATGGAGGAAATATGCATAATGGTCTTCTGATGACCCCGTTTTCGTCTGAACGGAGAAAAAAAACGTTTTGGTGGGACAGTGATCCGGTGGCGGCTGTTCTGTGTCTCTGACGACCGATGTGTATCTGGATGTTAAAGCTGGTTATAGTAATGCAGCAGAAGTGTGCTTATCGGGTGCGAGCAAGGCTACGAATTCCACTCACGAATTTTCGTTTTATAGGGTGGTACGGGGAAATTCATTTATATTCATGAGAAAAGGTACCTGATTGGTCAGCGAATTCACTGGCCAATCAAGAAACATCTCGTGAATATAAATGCGCTTTCTCAAACCACCTTGTAAAATTAAAATTCGCATCCCCGCTTTTCCCCCATCATCCGGGATGTTAGGACTCGGAGCGGCTCTGCTCAGCTCGTAGCGTACCTTTCCGGACGTGCCGCCTTTTTGGGATTCGCGACTGACAGTGTGGTGCATTAATGTTATGTGTTGCCCAAAAAAACATGAAAAAAATGGGAACGTAAGACATGAATTCCTATGCAACTGCAAAGAATAAGACAGATACCATACTGTGCTTTGAAAACAATAATTAAATACACATTTTCATACTAATTCCAAAGGAAAAAACATTATGTATGCATTCAAGTGGTACTTATATGGCTTTTTATACAGTACAACCTTTAGTGAAAATATACATCTAGACATAATTCAAGTACAAATGTACAAAATCTTTAAACTCATACTTTTTTCTTTAATTATAATACACTTTTGATACAATTCATAAATACAGTAAAACATTCATTTTGTTAAGATTGCGATCTTTTGGCAGACAGTGGTTTAAAGTCTGGAGGGTTCCTCATCCTCGTCACTGTAGCCACTCTTAAAGCAGACCTGGAAACAGGGAACAGGTAGTTACTTGTCCCCCGAGAGGCGAAGACCTTCCTCCGTGGCCTGTCAGCAGTCAGAGCAGACACTAGGGGGCGCCAAAGCCTGGGGAAAACTAGGACCTAGAAATATTTATCCTCACGTGCCCATCTAATTGAGACTAAAGGACTATGAATTTTAGAGACCCTAATGTAAAGGTTACAGTTACGTTTGACACTTTTTTCCAAAGTAACTTACAATTGAATCAATTTAAACTCCTGTATGTTTTACTGGAGCAGTCCAGGTTAAGACCTTTGCTCAATGGCCTCAAAACTCTTGACTGAAGAACTTTCGATATTTAGGGTGGCGGACGTCCAATCAGTCAGACACTGTCTGCTGGAGCTGAATGTTTCTGCTACCAGTGTGTTTTTGGAGTCTTGGCCACCTACAGTCTGGGAGCTCAACATCGGTATTAGTGAGGAGTCCCGCGACTAAAGGGTCTCAGGTTTCCTTCTGGAACTTGCCTGTCTCCCAAAGAGCCTGTAGAAGAGGCCTCTCTTAGGCGGGGGGTTTGGTCGGTTCACGTCGAGGTCCGGACACAGGACGCCGTCTGTCTCGAAAATGTTTATCTCCTTGAAACACTCCATCTCGATCATCTGCCAAGAGGAGAGCCAATCCAGTGATTGCTCAGGACCAGTGATGGGGACAAGAAAGGGGAGAGTTAGGCAGACCACTGCTCCCTTGAAAAAGGCTGGCTTAAACTTCCGCACAAGGTAACAGGCAACTCAGTATACAGTATAGCATCTTAAACCCTCAAGGTTAACAGGGATCAAAGTTCAAATCAATGCACAACAAAGAGGTCAACTTCTACATATAGAAAATTACGCTTAAGCTCACCTTAAAGGAGACTCAGCAAATCACCCATGAACCAATCAGAGAGAACTGAATCAGACTGTAAAGGAGGTGGGTCTAAGCAACTAGAGGAGGCAGGACCAAGACATCTGATTGGACAGCTGATTATCTTCTATAATCTTATTGGTTATCTCTCTGAACCCATCATTTTTCGTTCTGTCCTCAGAACGTTTTTGTGTAAGTAAAACTCCAACAAGCCATCAAACCCTCAAACCCTCTACCCAGCTGACGTACAGGACAATGACAGATTAACATGTTGAAGAACTTTCGCTGATCTCAGTGGAACAAAAACAGAGTAAACATTAGTCATTGTTCCAAAGAGAACAGAGAACCTGGGATAAATACAATCAAAAATCCCTCCCCCTTTCTGACTTGCATAGATCTCACATTTATCCCTGCCTACTGAAAACAGGAATTACCTAAAATAAAGTCCAGGGATCTAAGTCTCTTGGCTTAGTCCTCAAATCATGCATATATCTACGTTACGTTCATATTTTGTGTTTCACACGTGTTAGATGCCTCTCCCCGTTATAATGCAGGTTTTAGAAGCAGTGAGTTTTCCCCACTAGTTGACAGCATTTCTTTAAATCAGGGACCTGGCCAAACGCACAGCGCAGCGATTTACAGGACAATGAACAAACGCCGGCTGGCTGGAAGCCCACTGACTGCATTCTGCAGGCTCAGCTGCGTTTAACACCTTCGGAACGCGAAATACGTCACCTTTGAACAAAAGCATACCATGTGACAGGAAACGACCCTAGACAGCCCAAGCTTATTCCAGTCTGATTGGTAAAATTAGATATGCAATTTACATTTTTTTCCGACTTCCCCATTAGCTACTTCTATATTATTATACCGTGCTGGTTTTCCAAACAGCAGTGTAAAAGTGCGCTACTTTTACATAGTTATCCGTTTAGCTTCTACGATATTTCAGTTTGATGATGCAGTACCTCGTTCTGCCAGGGGATGGAGACACTCCCTGTGACAAACTTGTGGTAGAAGTCGTCGTCCGTGGGGTCCAGGTTCACCCCTTTGACAGTGGAGAACTGTTCGATGTCCAGCACATCTTTGCAGTAGACCGCCCGCGGCTGAGGGAGAGACAAGACGGCCTTCAGGAGACACACCGTGGAATTGGTGAGCCAAGGCGAACAGTCGGCAAGACACCGGGGTCACAGCTGACAGACACAGTCACGGAGTTTCTATACCTCACACAAAAGGCCCACGTGTGATGTCAAATTAAAAGCCCTCGGATTACAGCAACAGTGCAATTATGGCCCACTGTGTGTGTGTGTGTGTGTGTGTGTGTTTATACTTTGAATTTTATCAGGGATCAGTCAGGAGAGGGAGTTGATTTTGGGGTCACCGTCCCTTTTTTTAAATAATTTTTTTCTTAAACAATTTCTTTACAAGCACAATAAAGGGACGATCTTTCCTCTGGAGACCCAAAGACGAGGCTGCTTACGTCGGGGCTGAAGGGCGGATCCAGCATGTTGGCCTCCAGCCTCTTGAAGTTGATGTTCCGGAAGATGGCGTGCTGCTTCACCTCTGCCGCCGCGCGGCCCCGGCAGCCCAGCCGCTCCTTGGGGTCTTTTGCCAGTAGCTGTGGGACGGGGGGTGCGGACGCCCAGAAGGATGGTTAGGGGGTTCGGCACGCCGTGCTGCCCACACTTCAGCGATCCCCAGCACAGCCAAGACCTTTACGGCCTTTAATGTACGGTGCTGTATATACCTTTACCATATATAGATACACCACGTTATATATGCAATCCGCGGATGGTATACTATTACTCGCAGTTTCAGCTAACCACAGTACGTCTCGAAGTGTATCTCGCAAATACAGAAGGACTACAGTATGCACTTTTCCTATGACTAATACACGTTTCTGGCAATTTTTAGTGGGCACAAGGTACAGATATTTTATGGGAGGTATGCACCGTATACCTGCCTATACCAGCCACAACATTTCTGATTTACGGTAAAAAAAAAATCTCCCTCCATCTTCGGTGCACCTCCAGAACTCCAGTCTTCAACAGAGGCTAGGCTAACCGGCTAGGGCTGCCCCCTCCCTGCCCCCGCCAAACAGAGATTAAAAAAACCCCAGATTAATGACCATATGCTTGTTACGTCATTCGGAAACAAAAGTTTTGCTGGCAAGCAACAAAAAAAACACATGCTTTCATAAAACTTGCATAAATGGCTATATAAGACATATGTTAGTAATGCCAATAAATCTCTTTTCATGGTTTCAGGGGCCCAGACATATTCCTTAAATTAAAATAGGATCTGTGCTGTAATATCCATATAAAGGAAACATAAGTATCTGTAGCAGTACTTCAGGGGGCTGCTAGTTTGTGACCCAGTCGGGGAAGCATGTGACCTTGTGGGGGGGGAGGGAATCCCTGGGGGGGTGTGGGGGTGAAGCCAATGACTGTCATGGATTTAAGTGCTTGGTGATAAGCAGACGACGCTTAAGCACTTCAGCACCATACACAACCCTTATGCTCACTGTAGAGCTGGTAACAGCAAACAACTCAAGGTGTGACGAGGAGCGATGGGGGGAAAATCGGCTTCCAAAGCGTCGGCGGGTGAGATCATCAAGCAACGCATCATTGGCTGGTCTAAACGACCGATTCTGATTGGCTACTCAACTCCCTTTAGGATAAAACAAGCAGTGACTACAGGTAATGTCACCCACAGTGGGTTTCCATGATCAGTAGTGATATTTTTAGATTACATCATACCATCTCCTTCCAGCATCTGGAAAGCAATCTGAGCGATCCCAGTCCTCAATCGCAGTCACACAACATCTGACACAAACAATGGTGTTCGTTATGAGTAAAATAACAAGGGTCACATCTTGCCCTGTCCTCCAGCTCCTCTGCTTGTTCAAACATTAGTCTATTATAAGACACAGCTGATATCCATCTCTAAGTGAGGCTCGATATACAAAGTTCCACTTCATCCCACGAGAACCTTCAACTGCTCCACATCAGAGGTCAGAATGTTCCACTCGGGGTGAGCCCGTCGATATTTCACTTCGCCTCGGACGACCACCGTATCTTGGGGGACGAGTTTTAATTTAGCTTAGCGTGTTCTCACGCCGCGTTCTCACGTCGCTGACCTAGCGCCAGAACACATCGCCGTCGGGGCGTCAACTCAGCGTTAAATCCCTGCTTCACAAACGACTCTAAACCGGGGGTAGGCCCTGATCCAGGAGTGCTGGTGTCCACCAGCTTCTCTATCCTACATGATGAGATGAGATCAGCTGCGGTTCATCAGAGACCGGGCAGGATGGAAAACCTGCTCTGGTATCAGGGTGACCTAACCTCGCTCCAGACCAATGCAGCGTCACACCGCATTCGTCTGGGGGTGCTACATCAGTCAGTGGCACCTTTTAAACACTATAAGCAGTGTTGGGCATTTCAGGTCCAGAAGCTACAAATCCAGACCAAGATTTTGTTTCTACCAACCAGTTGAGCATAAAGAGTCACAGTCACAGAGTACTCAGCTGGTTGGTAGAAAGGAAATCTTGGTCCGGATTTGTAGCTTCTGGACCTGAAATGCCCAACACTGACTATAACTCATTCGTTTTTCTGCATCCTTACTAACAGGTGGATTTATATATTTCTGCAATGGTGCCACCATGGACTAGAAACGATATACTTTCTGGGTGCCCATCGTCATAATCCTGAAACGATCACAGGCTAAGCTGCCATGGTACAGCAGCTGGTCCGTCATCATCATTTTCATTGGGTCGGGTTCAGATCGAAATGAGATACAGTCTGAAATCTGAAGAGGAACTGCTACGATTGGGAACATACCCGAATCCATCTTATAATGAGGTAGCCAGCAGGTTGTTAAGGTCATGTGATACTAAGGCCAGCAGGTCATGTGACACTAAGGCCAGCAGGTCATGTGACACTAAGGCCAGCAGGTCATGTGACACTAAGGCCAGCAGGTCATGTGACACTAAGGCCAGCAGGTCATATGACACTAAAGTCAGTAGGTCACATGAGTTCACAATGAAAATCCAAAAGCTTGGCTGGGCTGGATAGTAGCTTCAGCGACTCAGGAAGTCTGGGAGAGGAGCTGGAATGCTCACCTGCCTGCAGATATCCTTCGCTTCTTCGGAGAACTTCTCGGAGTACTCCTCCTGGTCCTCGCGCACCCGCCGGTCCACCTCCTCCCGCTTGACGCGCTCCTTGCGCCGGCGGAAAGGCGACTGGCCCTGGATCATCTCAAAGATCAGGCAGCCCAGGCCCCACCAGTCCGGGCTGAAGGTGTAGCTCTCGTTCTGGATCACCTCAGGAGCTGCCGGGTCGAGACGGAGCCCGGATCAGGATCTCTCCAGCTGGCCATACATACTGTCTCCTGCTTGTAACCTGCGCGACTTACAATGACTCGTGCATTCGACCGAAGTAGCAGAGGTGGGAAGTTCAGATTCAGTAAGCAAAAATCCAGACCAAGACTTTGTTTCAACCAATCAGTTGAGCATAAAGAGTCACAGGTACAAAGTACTCAACTGGATGGTTGAAAGAAAATCTTGGTCTGGATTTGCACTTTCTGAACCAGAACTTTTCTCTTCTGGAAGGTAAAATAGTCGCTGCAGGAAAGAACCGTACTCTATGGCAGTGTGAGCATCTCCCAGTCTCACTCTCACACCTAAAAGTCAGTGTGATTATCCCGAAATGTCCATTTTGATGTATAACCTGTCTGTTGGAATAGAACCCCATTGTAAGTCGGTCTGCATTAAGTGACACTGTAGATCAGGGTTATTCAACTCACAGTCCTCAAGGACTGAGCCCTGCTGGTTTTCCAGCCTTCCTTCACCTGTGAGTCAGGTGTGAAGCCTCTGACCAATCAGAATCAGTGATTATTAAACTAACTGCCTGGGAGAACTGAAAACACGGCCTGGATTTGGAATCGAGGGCCTGAGTTGAATAGCCCTGCTGTAGATCGTGTCACAAACCACCTCACCAATCCCACTCAGCTTGGCAGGATCGCTACCGGTAACAGCCCGTGTCCTAAATGTCGAGCCCATTCCCAGGCCACCCCACCACTAGGGGGCGGTGACATGGACGGCTGGAGCTCACCCAGCTGTCAATGAGGGACACAACGCATTTCCATTTAAGTGACAACTGTATTTTGCAGCTACCCTCGGGGAATCTTCCCGTGCTGTAATTTCCTGCTCCGTGTCATGGGGGTCAGAACAAGTAAGGATGGGGGCCGTGGAGAAGCAGGAAGCTCCCCCCCCGCCCCCACCAGCCTGTCGCTTACCCATGTAGCCCACCGTGCCGACTCGCCCCCTTATCGTCTCTCCTTCCGGAATCTGGACCGCCAGCCCCAAGTCAGAGATCCGGATATGACCTGGGAGGAAAGAGTGACGACAGATGGATTGAATGGCACATTCGCTCGTCTAGCTTTATAAAGAAAATATTCTCAAAGCCATACTTTATCTGCAGGGACTGGTTGAACTGACTTTTAACGGTCACCGATAAGCCTGGGAATTTACCCTTGAAAGGTTCGGTGTCTTTAGGGGCAAAATGAAATGAAATCATATTTTGTAGAAAAATTTGTGAAAAGATCTCGGGCAGCTCGGCGACAGACCGCAGTAGTTTGGGTATAACTGAATGTCAGATTAACCAAGACAAAAAAAAAAGACTTACCACGGTCATCTAAAAGGATGTTTTCAGGCTTCAAGTCCCTAAAATAAAGGAAAAGCAAGAAAAACCATGTTTATATTTCCGTTTATTGATTAAATGACCATTTGGATTGCAAAATCTGGAAAAGGACACCCTTACTGGTGATCAGGGGTGCTGTAGGGGGATGGGAAGATTATGGCGATTTCAAGGGCCCCTGAGTGAAATGGGCCCACAACTGGATTGGACTGAGTATGACATGCTTTCATGGGCCCCAAAATCTCTGTCATCCAGCTGCATCCATGCAAGTGTCCACCAGGGGCACTGTTACGTGATATCACAATTATGCTTGTTTTGTTATACAGGTCATTGACAGAGCATGGGTACATGTTAATCAGGGCTTCTGGGCCTTCAAAACGAGTGCAGGGTCTCAGAGAGCCCGGAGCTTATCACTAGAGGTGGAAAGTAGAAGGTCCAGAAAGTATAAATCCAGACCAAGATTTTGTTTTAACCAAGTAGTTGGTCGAACTGGTTGGTTGAAACAAAATGTTGGTCTGGATTTGTAATTTCTGGATCTGAACTTTCCGCCTCTGCTTATCACAGGGAAGGCTGTGGTTTCCTTATTTTGGGGGCTTAATGATAAAGAGCTGGGGGGGGGGGTACCTGTAAACGATCCTCTCCCGGTGTAGGTCCTCCAGACCGCAGCAGATCTCGGCGGCGTAGAAAATGGCGCGCTGCTCCTCAAAGCCCGAGTTGCCCATGTTGTAGATGTGGAACTTGAGGTCGCCGCCGTTCATGATGGTAAGGACCAGGCAGAGGGCGTCCTTGGTCTCGTAGGCGTACGCTAGGCTGACCTGTAGGGGGCAGAAGCGTGTCAGCACCCCCCAAGAAGAAAATCCTGTGAAGTGAAGAAAACAGTGAAGTGGGAGTTACACCCTACCCGCCCCCCCCCGCCATCCTGCAGCCATGTTGTCAGGGGCTCTTTTAACTGCCGTGAGATAAAAATCAGAAGTTAAAAAAAAAAATCTGAAGTCCAGCCAGGCCCCAAACAAATCTCTGACAGGAAAAACACGTTCTTTAATCTAGGAAGTGATTTCTGCCTGCGCCTCACACACGCCATGAATCTTCATTAACACAGAGAGCCTGTTATTCTCCTGGAAAGCTTCTAATTAAAAGGAACGCAGGGTATGTCCGGCCTAAACGGTCCGGATGGGGAGGAATATACACAAGGCGTCCGAGACCGAAGAACCAGGTCTGGGGCACTGGGCGGGATCCCCGTCTCCCAAGGAGCTGTGGGAGATCTCCAGAGTGCTACTGGGGGTTAGGGAGGTTCCCTACTGGCCTGAGAACTGATCATACGACAAAAATAAAACACCCAGGGAGAGCAGTCGATACAAAGAAACACGTGCTCGCACGTACACATGGCAGCGGCTGACGGCAGCATGCCCGTAAGGCGGGATTGTTAGCCAGATATAATGGTTTTGGTTTTGGCTTACGCGGCCCCCGAGGGGACGAGGTGTGTGTGTGTGTGTGTGTGTGTGTGTGTGCGGCACGTGGCCCGGTGTCCTCCTCGCCAAGATGGTACAAGGTCACCCAGGACTCAAGGACGTCTGTCACGCGTGACCTAAGTGTCCTTTAAAGCAGGGGCCGCTTCAGCAGGCCTTGGCGTCAGCTTCTGAGGCAGCTCATCGACACACCTGACCCGACCCGTTTAAGACATGGGGAGTATCGACCGCTCTGACCCCCGGGCAGGGCTGCAGAGAGCAGCGTGTGACTGCCCCCCTCCCCGAATGAGACCCCGACGGGGACCACTACAAAAAAAGGAGGGAAGACTATGTTCTGGAGCGTTCCGTGCTGAAACACCGGCCCGTTATTAATAGAGGAAAGAGAGCTGAGTGCCGTTAAAGCTGCCCGTCCAATGCCTGCTGTCTCCAGGGAATCGGCAAACGCAGCAGAAAGCACAGCAGAACCGTATAACCTGCGGAGGTGGACATTCCAGGTCCAGAAAGTAAAAATCCAGACCGAGATTTTGTTTCAACCAACCAGTTGCGCATAAGAGTCACAGTCACAGAGAACTCAGCTGGATGGTTGGAACAAAAACCTGGTCTGGATTTTTACTTTCTGAGCCTGAAATGTCCACCTCTGAACACCTCACATAAGAGCTAACATTAATGAGACATGTTCTTATGTCCCTGCCGCAAGTACAGTTTAGGAAAAACCCCACCAACAGGAGGCGCTGTAACCCCAGACACAGTTGCTGCCACTTCATAATGCCATAATTCAATGTGAAGTCTCGCAGCAGGCTCAACAGGAGAGGTGGGGCTGTGAGCAGGGTGGGGGGCGACCTGCGGGTTTGCTTCAGAGAGCTTGCCTTCTGTTGTTAGTGTTTGGTCAGGGTCACCAGGCAACAGAGCCCCCGCTAACGGCAAGGTGGTGCCCAAAGGGGAGCCGGGGCGTGCAGCTTGGGGGGCTGGAGCAGGCGCGCAAGCAACAGTGTGTTACGGGAGGGGGGGCTGGACTGTTAGTTCAGGAAGTGCCAGAAGACCGTGAAGATTCCAGCAGGGGGCGTACCCCCAAAAGCTACGGGAGCCTCATTCCACGCTGGGGGCGGGGGTACAGGTGTAAGGGGTGACCTCCTGCCAAACTGCATAAATAACAGGCAGGAGGTGTGGGGGGGTGAAGTGAGACATATGATGACAGCCTTTCAAACAGCGTAATTATAACGTTAACACAGGCGAGGCTGCAGTAAACACGCCTGTCGCTCCCCTCGTCTGGAAAAGCACAGACCTCGCTACAGGAAAAGTTTGCCAGACCTGCTGACTGAAGATACCAAAACAGGTGGGATTTTAACAGCATCATTTAACAGCATCGATCTGGACAGCTATGGGGGGGGGGAGCCACCTTGGATCTGGCAACCGTCGGCAAGTAACTCTGAGACCTGATGAGTTTTTGGTACCAGGGACTACTCCGTCTGTAGTTCCCAGACCGGGGTACGATGCCTTACCGTGCCAGGAAGCCCTGTACCTCCAGTGTCGTTAGGCAGAGCGGGAGGGGGACACAGGACAAGCCCACCCACCCAGGTGGGGACGAAACACCAAGGGCACTTACCACAAAGCTGCTGTTGACTTTCTCTAAGATGCGCTTCTCATTCAGCGCCATGGCCTCCCCTTTCCGCTTCTTCACTCTCTTCTTCTCCAGCTTTTTGCAGGCGTACATCTTGCCCGTGGCTCGTACCTGGCAGGCACAGACCTGCGAACGGCACGACCCGGCGTCAGGGCACCAGGGGGGCCGCGGGGGGGGGGTGGGAGCCGCACGGATGCACACTAAATGTGGAAAATCGGCCGATATCGTGCCGACTGGGAGCTGCGGGAGCAGACAGTGACTTACCTCCCCAAAGCCACCCTTTCCTAGCACTCTGTAATGTCTGAAGGTATTTTTGGTTACGGGTTGCCTGCAAAATAAACGATTCAATTACTACGGGTCGCAGAGGAGAGGGGAAAAAAAAACATTAATTGGCCTCCTGGTGCATGTTTGAATTCACTTTAACAGGCAATGTGTGTAAATGGATGATAAAGTCTTTCATTAATTCCGGTAATTCATAATGTTTGCTACTGTTGTTCCACAAATACATAGCAGATATAGCTGTTTTTTTTACCCATAAGTCATTTCAATTTACTGTATATTATCGCCTATAAAAACTACCATAAAGATCTTCTGTAGCCTCCAGGATAGACTCCAGGCCCCTGAACAGGACAAGCGGTTACAGAAAATTAATGGATGGATGGATGGATGGATGGATAATTATTTGTAAGAAGATCAACAGTGGACTTTCTGTTACGTTGGATTAAATGTAGCCTGAAGGCCCTAACGAGTGGCTGTGATTGGCCAGAGACGGCCCCGCCCACCTTTCCAGCCACTTCCACTGCAGAAACCGGGAGAAGTACATAGTTTCTTGGTAGGCGGCGAACGGGGCCCCACTCAGATACTCGCGGACGATCCTGTGAGAGGGGGGAGAGAGACAAAACAGGGAGTGGGGGGGGGGGGGACGAGTTAGCGGACGGGAGAGAAAACAGGAGGACGCTTTCACGGCCGGGGAAAGCCTCACGCTGGCGCCGCGGAGTCGTGTAGCGCGGTACCTGGTACGCCTCAGCCTCCCCGCATGCCCTGTGATAACCTCAACCGCTCCATTCCAAAATAAACAAAGGATAAAACAAAGCCGACGGCCCCAAATCCCAGCCAGCCAAGGAGGTGGATTTCTGACCATCAGGAGGGAGGGGCTATTGCCGGACAGTGGCCCCGCCTCTGCCCCCACCGAGCCAGACAGGCACACATCTGGACCATATCAAAAGGGGTGATGCACCTATTCGAGCGAAAACATACGAAGGTGACTAGAGTAACAAACAACAGCAGGAAAGTGTCCGTATGGACCGGATCACCCCCGATGGCATCCAGCTGAACTGGACCATCTCATGCGCCGGCGCCCCCCCCCCCCGACAAGACCCAGACCCATGAGAGGGGGCCAATTACCGGGGGGGGTTCCTGACACAGACGGGTTTCGTCATGGCGACCTCACTGGTCGTTTGCAAGCATATTTACCGCAGGACTGCAAACAACCGGCAGCAGCCTAAGGGACCAGCAAAGGGCTCCAGCCCCGTGTATGGAAACGCGAGCCAAGAGCCGGCACAAGGTGCGAGGCCCCGTCCATCTTTTAGGGATGCGGCTGAGTCCAGTGAGCAGGGTCGTTGACACGGGGTACAGAACCCAGCCCAGTCATTTTGGGGGTGGGGGAGGTGCGGCAGGTCCATGTCAATGTCGGGGGCTCCATCCCCCCCCCCACCCCTGTTTCCTGCTTCAACAGGTGGGACGTCTCAAACACTGCACCCCCCCCCAACTTCAGGATAACAAGCCGCTGCAGTTTAAAAGAAGCCTTAATCAGAAACAGGTTTGCCTGCAGTCAGCCATGCAAAACAAATGGCAGGAACGGAAAAACGGAACAGAACCACTTAAGCTGGAATTCGGAACCGGGCCTCTCACGCACGGGCAGCCCATGAAGGCTGTCGCTGAAAGTCCGGTCATGGCACCCCCTACAGGTGAACGGGAGAGATGCGACTGCCAGGCTCCGGGCACACGCACAGAATGCCGCACGTTTTACCCGCCTGCCAGCGGGTGAGGGTGGGGGGGGGGGGGCTGTTGGCAGGTACTTCACAGGCGGATCTTTCAGGGGCGAGCTCGCCGTTTACGACACCCCCCCGCGCTTTGATGTTCGGGGCTGACGTCAAAAGCAACAGGCAAGGAAAGGGCACGTCAGAGCGCCATCTGGCACGCGGGCCGCACTCTGGGCCCCGCCGCGTACCCTCCGCCTATGGTACCGGGCCTCCGCGCCCGCTGGGGGCAGCGGGCCACGGAACAATGGCAGAATCTAAACACGGGGGTAGGGGGGTTGTCCAGGCCTCGCCGTGGTAACGGGATGGCCCACCCAGATGGGGGGGGACGGACTAAACAATACGTCTTTTGTGAGATGGAAGAAAAAAACAAATGAAGAAGCTAAGACGGGTGCGGGGGTGGGGGGGGAATGACGTAGTTCCACCCGGCTGGAAAGTGCCATTCCGCCACCAGGGGGGGCCATCTCCATGCCTGAATGACGCACACTGGGCTCTGAACGGCGACCCAGGTGCGGCGGAGCCTGTCACGGGGGTGTACGGCCCTAGCACACATGTCCAGCCCCCCCCCCCGACCCAACCAGCCCTCATCAGCCAGAAGCTTCCATAAGACACGTCCTGTTCCCATAACACACTGAGACGGACGTAAGACTTCGCGGGAGCTAAAGCGCTGGAACGAACAGACAAAAATAACGTGGGCCACGCCTCATTGGCCGGCAGGTTAAGCCGACACCCGAACGCTCGCCTCTGGTTGGCTGGGCCCAAAGCCCAGCCCGCCCTCCAGCCATGTGATGTTAGCATTTCCTAAGTATCGAGTGATGCGAGTCCGCGTCTCGTAACACTTTAATGGATCTATATGGCGTCGGAAAGGAATAAAAAAATCAGATTCCACTCTTAAGCAGTGTAGATACCACACGTGCTGGGAAATCGGAAGTCCCATCTCAGGCAAATCAATGGATGCAGCTTAATGTCTTACTGACCATAAGATTTCTCTGGGGTCGGGGCCTTAGTGAACCATGGAAACCCCCCCACAGGACCACCGCCGCCCAACCCCTTTGTGGGGAGCATGCCGCAGAGAGTACGTTAATGAGGTCTGATGATGTTTATGGCTAAAATGTCCCACCCCAGAAATAAAAGAACGCAATTAATGGCCTCGGTCTGAATAATATGGGCCCGACTGACCGTGAGTACCTAGGGGAGCGACCGCGGTCAGAGAGCTCCTGTCCATGTCAGCCGGACCATCTGCAATCTCGCTTACGGAGCTCGTTAAATATTTCATGAATGCGTGTATAATCGAGGCCCGCAGGGACGAATGTTTTCCGGAGAAAGCAGAACGCTGGAAGATGTGGGACATGCGTGCGGGACGCCCCACCCCCCCCTCGGTCCCCCCACATTCTATCGATTCATTCTTTTGGATGTGTCAGGTGAGCCCAGTTCGGGATGGTGAAGTCGGCATGGTCTGGGGGTATGCAGGTGGGGTCCCGGACAAAGCA
>JAODLC010000054.1:8479689-8494524 GCA_026781145.1 Hippopotamyrus pictus | reverse complement strand
TGGTGTGAACACTACGAAAGTCCATGGCTCCGGAGAAAAGTTCCTGTGGTGTGAACACTACGAAAGTCCATGGCTCCGGAGAAAAGTTCCTGTGGTGTGAACACTACGAAAGTCCATGGCTCCAGAGAAAAGTTCCTGTGGTGTGAACACTACGAAAGTCCATGGCTCCGGAGAAAAGTTCCGGTGGTGTGAACACTACGAAAGTCCATGGCTCCGGAGAAAAGTTCCGGTGGCGTGAAAGCGCCTATAATTTAAGGTTTTATTCTGTAAACACGTTTGTACATTTTTGTTGAACTTCCAAGTTTAACCGTCATGTGCTAACTAGCCATAGGATCGGGTTTCCGTGGAATACGCTGCGGCTCCGTTTAACGGAACCGTCCCTCAGCATACATACGTTTGCCGTTCAGGAATGAGGACGCTCCAGCCAAGATCCCAGACCCCGAAGCGTTTAAACCGGAAGGCTGGCTGAATGATGAGCCTGAGCTTGTTCCCGACCCCAACGCAGAAAAGCCAGACGACTGGTAAGCGCCCGCATCACACCAAACGAAGGGTTCGGGAAGTGCCCTGTAGCCTATTACAGTCACTAAGGGAGCGTCTCCAAAGAGAGGTTAACTTCCACTTGGGTAAATGCAAGTAAATATCTTAATAAGTACCAGACAAAGTGCTTTGGGATTAAAGAGGATAGAGCATAGATTAAATTCTCAGATCTTCAGCACGAAGTAGACTTAGATCCTCAGTGTAAGCTCGAGGCATCAGCTAGGGGCTTGATATTTGTAAGAGTGATTTTGCATGGGGATTAGGGACTGAGAGCAGACTCTTCTTCGTGGCAGGGATGAGGAGATGGACGGAGAGTGGGAAGCCCCTCAGATTCCTAACCCTGCCTGTGAGATGGCCATTGGCTGTGGGGAGTGGAAACCCCCAATGATCAACAACCCCCAGTACAGGGGCAAGTGGAAGCCCCCCCTCATCGACAATCCCAACTATCAGGTAGGACTGATGAATGGTGCGGTAGAACGAGCCAGGATTTCCACAGGTATCCATGTTCCAGCTGGGAATATCCTAAGGTGTCATGGCGACCCACCAAAGGGCTCTAAGGAGACCGCTTTAATTATGTCCTTTAGGGTGTCTGGAGCCCAAGAAAAATCGCCAACCCAGATTACTTTGAAGACCTCCACCCATTCAGGATGACGCCCTTCAGAGCCATAGGCTTGGAGCTGTGGTCCATGACCTCGGAGATCTACTTCGACAACTTCATCATTACTGAGGACAAGGAGGTGGCGGACCGCTGGGCGTCGGACGGCTGGGGGCTGAAGCGGCTAGTGGCTAGCGCTAACGAGGTGGGGGTCCATATCCACTGCTGTATGCACTTTCAGAGCTATCCCGCACACTCTCGCTAAATTTCCCTACTTAAGATGGCCTAAGTTTGGAATTATCTGAATTTGTTGCTCTCTGTTTAAGGGTTATTTTTGGCTTTGTAAGACTTTACACCTTGGTGTAGCGGGGTTTGAACTCTCGCTTCCGTAGCCTGGAATCTTCGCTCGGCTGAGCATGGCTGCGGAGGAGCGTCCCTGGATGTGGGTGGTCTATATCCTGACGGTGGGCCTGCCTGTCGTTCTGCTGGTGCTCTTCTGCTGGCCCCAGGTAAGAGAGCACACGCTGCTGTACGGGGGGCTCAGTGCAGCTGAATTCTTCTTATTGTCGCAATTGATTATAGGGCATCGTGTTGTGCGTGTGATACGATTGGGATCATTTTGTTCAAGAGAACCTGGAGACTGGTGAGAACAAGATTGCTAATTTATGTAGCAAACAAAGAGCTTTTCTTTCCAGTCCACTGACGTCGTTACTCATTCTGCTGTATATTCCGAGTGCCACTATACTACTCCGCTGTTCTGCAGTATCACATGACTTATTTAGCTGTGTTTCTGCTAATAGCTCCCCAGCTGGGACCTTGCTTCGCGTACCTCTGGTACCGGTGTGGCTGCTTGCTTTAGTCATGTCCCAGCCCGGTTCTGTTTCAGACCCAGCAGGGTAAATGAAGTCTAGTCTCAGAAGATGGCCTGAAAGATCTGAAGGTTTTAAAAAAAAAAAAGCTGCATATCGGATAAGTGCTTTTTTATTTAATTTTTTCTTTAGAAACCTCGAGAAGACTATGTGTTTAAGAAGACAGACATGCCTCGTGTCCAGGAGGAAGAGGAGGAGGAGGAAGAGGAAGAGGATGGTGCAGAGCAGAAAGGAGAGGTTGAGGCCCAGAGCAGTGAGCCAGCAGGTCAGAGAATGAAAGCCACCATCCTATAATGTCACCATGTGTCCAGATCCTGTGAGATCCAGCCCTTGTCAGGCGACTCCCATCACTCGTTTTGATTGGCCATGGACGAAGAGTGCATGGCCCTTGTGATCTCACTTCCTGCCGAACTTCCTGTCTCCTAGGGGAGAGTGAAGGGAAGCCAGCAGAAGTGGAAAATGGAGCCGTAGGAGGTGACAGCCCGGAGGAGGAGGAGGAGGAGGAAGACCGAAGCAAGTCCAACGAGACTCCATCAGACGATGAGGTCGGACCGGGGAACCATGAACCAGTGCGGCTTAGCGTAGAACGGATGTTAATGAAAACCCATGAACTCCCTGCTGTTCGTTTACGACGTTGGTTTGACGTGACGTTCAGCGGAGAGACAAAGCGTTCGGAGTCAAAACGGATTGAATTCCAAGGGAGGGCCACCTGCTTTAATGTTAATTTTTATATAACATGCCCCCCCCCAACCTTGAAAAGTTCAGAACTGAAAGCTCAGTGGCCGTCTTTCCTCTGTGTACTTCCAGATGAAGGATGCAGATGAGGGAAACCAGGGCGTCGTGGGAGGGCCAAAGCAGGCGGTGCGGAAGAGGCGAGTGCGGAAGGAGTAGAGCTGGGAGTCTCCCCAGCCCGCGATGCCACCCGTCGTTCCCCTGTGGTGCATCCAAACCAGCATGCAGGCTCCCTGGCTGGCACCCGGCGTGACTGACCAGACTCAAGTGCTTTTGCCTCCATGCTCTGCCCCTCGGATTTACCCCGCCCCCTACAAAGCCCCGCCCCTACAAAGCTCCGCCCCCTCCAAAGCCCCACTCCTTCATTTAGAAGTTATTTACAGCTAATGTGTGTATGCAGTTTAAAACCCTGGTGTTAATATGACACCTACCCAGTGTGTATTTCACACTGGTTCCGCTATGTAGATAGTGAGGATGTTAGAGAAAGGTCCCATTTCTACAGCATACGAATATGAGAGAAATATTAGAAGCCTGTAAGTGTTTTTTTTTTTTCCCTCTAGATTGCAATGTTTTAATAACTTATGAACTTGAGTATTTTTAAGTTATCTTAATTTATTTATTTTTTTTGGTCTGTTTCTGTCCTGAGTCCATAAATGATTTTTGATACCATGAAGCAGCAATTGAGATGATTTTAGGATATTTTAGAATTAGCTGCCTTTGTTTGCTTGTTCTGGCGTTCTGGTCACATGCTCGGGACCCCCCCCCCCAACCGTCCTGGAAGGGGGGTGAGGCCCACCCGTGTCTCCCACAGCAAGGCACTTTTTGGTGGACAGCCAACCAGACCCCGGCCTTTCTGGTGTTCGTGTTCTTGCCAGCCAATGGCAGAGCCCCGTTTTCAGATGTTTGCAAAGTACACATTGATCTTGGAAATAAATATTTAATACATACATGTTCTGCGTCTTCTGTTGCATAAGTAGAATTATGAAGGGCATCAGAGTTAATACGTTAATTTAAAATACTGGCTCACCCAAACCTAAGAACATATCTCGGCAACACTTAGGCGTATCGAAGAGGACAGCATGAATGGGAACCAGTGTAAAATTTCAGTTCATTTACATGGTTTAATTGTACAACACCCTTAAATTAGTGCAGCTAATGAAGTCCCCTTAACAGGTTGCCTGATAAGTTTGCTACTCTCGAAAATACTCACTAAACTAATGGTGTCATTTGGAAAAGCTTTTTGTCTACGCAGATTTCAGTTACGCAGAGCCTTGGGGCTGTGCTGGTTTTAGGCTTCCCGGCACGGCAGTGAGTGAATAGGTACATAGGAAAAACGACAGCGAGTCAGGCAAAGGCCAAAACATCTTTATTAAAACTGAAGGAAACTGCTGAAATGCGACGCCATCTGTTCAAGAGGCTGCTTTTTTTTAACAGGCCATGTAGGAAACACAAGTCACATTTCTTAGCGTAAATATGCGATACAAAATTGGAGCATTTCTCCAAATGAAGACGAATGTGAGATGATCTATCGTGTGCACGTCACATGACAGTGCCTTGTGAGAGCTGCACCCACTGCATCAGTACAACACCCCCACCCCCGCACGCACACTCAGCAGGGCTCCAGGTTAAATGGTCTCCCGGAGTCAGCTTTTCACTCCTGTCCAAACAGCCTTAATGCACTGGACACCAGGAGCTGCTGCCGTGATTTCCGATCGAAGACAATCAGTGGCTCGGATCGTCCGTCGGGACAACTGGTACACAGCAGAGGTCCGTCTCCCCGCCTCTCTGTCATCTTAATGCCCCCCCCGGTGTCTGGCCTCTGCCAGGCTCCATTTAATCGGTGCTATTAACCCCCCCAGTGTTTCCCATCCAGGACCTCGAGGACCCACAGACAATACACATTTTTGCTCCCTCCCAGCTCCCTGCCAAATAGTCCACGTTTTTGCTCCCTCCCAGCTCCCTGCCAAATAGTCCACGTTTTTGCTCCCTCCCAGCTCCCTGCCAAATAGTCCATGTTTTTGCTCCCTCCCAGCTCCCTGCCAAATAGTCCACGTTTTTGTCCCCTCCCAGCTCCCTGCCAAATAGTCCACATTTTTGCCCCCTCCCAGCTCCCTGTCACATAGTCCGCGTTTTTGCTCCCTCCCAGCTCCCTTACAGACAGTCCACGTTTTTGCTCCAGCTCACCTCCCTCGTCACACAGTCCATGTTTTTGCTCCCTTCCAGCTCCCAGTAGAGCAAAAACATGGACTGTCTGTGGGTCCCAAAGGACTGGATTGGGAAACACTGTTCTAGAAGATCTGGGTCAATGGAAGTTACCATGGGAACACAATGCCCAATAACAAGGGTAACAATGACAAGATAACAGGCTGGAAGGTCACAACCATCCTTGGTGACCTTGGGTGAAACTGAACAGAAAGGACTGCTCTCTGCTTTGTAAGGGCAGGATCTCTCTGTCTGTCACACAAGCATTCTGGTTACCTGCATTCATCTATTTAAAGATTATATGTTTTTTGTTCACATCTTAACACTTTCAACAGATGTAACATACCAGTAATAAAAATGATTAATAATATTATCATTATAGTTATTAATACTAGATATAGTAAGAACTACAATCCAAATTTTGTTCTTAGATGACTTACTATTAACGTTAAGTGTACGAAGTAGTTTTGTAAGATTTATCACTAGGTATAATATGACTAGTTGTTCGAGCAGAGCCTGAGAACAGTCCTTTCTGTGCAAATGTTAATGCGGGTCGACCACACAGCTGAACACTCTAAGGTGCAACTTGTTCTTAAAAGGATCAAAAACATTTTTTTTTCTACATTTTATTTTTCATTTTAAAAAAGTGACCTGTAAAAAGTGCAGGAGGAGGTCCGGAACTTTCTGTTGTTGTGTGGGGAGGGCTTTAGGTCCCGGGGGAAATCGAACACTTTCAGTACATGGGAAATAACGCATACGGGAAAAAAAGGTAAGATATTAAACAAAAAAACTGAGCTTACAGCTTCCTGTGCATTTGTTAGGAAGGAAGGGTAAAGGCTGGGGGGTCCAGGGAGAAGGCAATTCGCTTTGGGGGGGGGGCTAGGCAATTCGCTTTTAGGGGGTCCAAGAACAAGGAGATTTGCTTTGGGGGAAACCAAGAATTAAATGATTTACTCTTGGGGGGGTCTAGGGACTAGATGATTCACTTTGGGGGGAGGGACAGGGACTAAGCAATTCATATTGGGAGGGGGCAGGGACTAGGCGGTTCATCATGGGGGGCCCAAGTACTAGGTTATTCATATTTGGTGGTTCCAGGGACTAGGAGAATCGTATTGGGGGGCTAAGTGATTCATACTTGGTGGGTCCAGGGACTAGGAGAATCGTATTGGGGGGCTAAGTGATTCATATTTGGTGGGTCCAGGGACTAGGTGGTTCATATTCTGTGGGTCCAGGGACTGGGCAATTCATATTCAGGGGCCCATGGACTGGGGAATTCATATTCAGGGGCCCATGGACTGGGGAATTCATATTCAGGGGCCCATGGACTGGGGATTTTGCTTTGGGGGGCCCCAGGGGATAGTCGATTCATACTGGGGGCCCAGAGGCTAGGCTTTCGTAATAGGGGGCCCCCAAGGACTAGGCAGTTAGTGTTGGGGGGCCCATCCCTTACTTCCGTTTGCTCCTTGTGTCAGTGGTCTGGAAGACGCTGGAGGCCGACATCAGGTTCTCGATATACTGTCCCAGCACCTGGTTCTCCGACTTCAACTTCAGGTTCTCCTCCTTAACAGCATCCACCCTTGCGGACAGATCTACGAGACGGACGACTGGTTAATATTGCCATGGGAGATCTACCAGCGCATACTCTTTTAGTTCTCCCACACGGATCGGACCAACTGGTCGGGACTAAAGTGTGAGCCAAATGGAAAGCAAGATAAAAATGTGATGGGGAATCCAGGAAAGGCGAGTGCGAGATGGGCTGACAGAACCTCTTCGCTAATGATGTTATGGGGAGTTGTGGAGGGATTCAGCCGGATGATCTGGGAAAATGAGGAGAATGTCGGGAAATGTATGGATGCAGGAGTATCTTATGGGGAACCTTCTGGGAGTACAGAGCAGTTTGACTCTGAGGTCTCGCCTCACCTTCCAGTGTGTGCTGTAGCTCCAGAACCTGGTTGATGAGTCTCGTCTTCTCCTCCAGTTCCAGCTGGTTCTCCATGTCTCCTGGAGCACCACCAGAGACCATAAACAAGACCATCCCTTACGGGACGGACCTGACCACACCTCCCCCATAACTCCATACACAATATAGCTGGTTCCACCTTCACCAAAATCCAGAGACAACTTCACAGCGAGCAGGCGCTTTCAAAGCGGCAAGCAGAGACACCCATCTGCGCTGGTTACCGAAAGTGCAGAGCAGTGCTTACCGTCCATGTCGCAGCTCATAGCGGAGAACTCTATTTCCTGTTTAGAATGCAGGGTTGCAGTTGTACTGTCCACTGAAAGGAGCAGAACACGTTAATAGTGTGGCTTCCAGTCCAAGAAACGATCGTTCCTGCACGTCAATCTCCTTCCCATACAGCAGAAAGCATGGAATTTAAGCCTTTTCAAAAGTAATGGAGAGAAACACTTTGCATAACCCTAGAGTTATAATTCCGGGTAGGACGTTTTGTTGTTGGACGCACGGATACGTTATTTAATCCGGAAATAGCAAGATTAACAAATCATGCAGCAGAGCCAATTTGACGTCCCGCAGTAAACATAAACCAATCATTCTTCATATTTATTACACCTGTCTGCCCATGCATTTACACTTAGGTTTCTCGCAGCAATACCACTGAAAGTTATGGGCACAATGAAACGGATTATATTATTGGTGAAATTTAATTAAACAGTAGGCATATAGATATAATGAAAAACAAACGGACACATTCGTAGCCGATTTGAATATCGACACGTGATTTATATCATCTTAAGGTAACATATAATACTGACAGTACTGTAGATCCTACACCTGTCGATTAATAAATATTGGGAAAAAACAGTATGTTTACGCGGTATACTTTGCAAGCGTGCACCGCTAAACAGGATAGCTGAACTAAGTTACCTAACATGCAAATAACATAATTCTGTGACGCTGATGTGATCTCAGTCCTTCGATATTTCCTCTATTACCGGTATTCCGTCGCTGGGCAGGATCGAGTAGAAATGCATGGACAAGAGGAGGAATAACGGTACGACGGAGCCTGGCAGCTCCCAGGACCGTAATCAAGACACGCCGAAGCGTGGGTAGGTGACAAGAGACGCACATACAAGATGTTGCTGTGGAGCATCCATTTGATACGGCTTTACCATCCGAGGGCTTGTGATCTAGCAAACAGGATTTTTTAATCGTGCGCATAGAAAATACGGGCTATTCATCCAGCGATTTAGGGTTAAAAACTAATAGTGATGACCGGCAGAAACGGATCCCAGCGGAGGCCTCCGTACGCTGCATTCTATGCGCTCTGCAGCCATATACATCGCATCTACAAAACTGGAGAAGGTATCAATTTAGGTAGCAGAGAAAAAAACAAGCGACTTCATTATTTAAATAACAAACATATTTTGCTTACCTTACAGGAAGAAGTTTAATTTACTGCGCGTCAGGTTTCAAAATAAATCACCACCTCGATCTCGAGCTCCGAGCTACTTCTCAAGGATAACGCCGACTCTTCTCAGTGCGCTGCTGCGGCCGCGCCCGTCCCCCCGCAAGGGGGCGCCAGTGAGGAGAGCGGCGACGGACGGGCAGGCAAACACTATGACGTCATGCCGCTCGGGCGTCGCACAGCACGCGCAGCTGTTGATGTGTAATTTTGGAAACTGTGCTGTAAGGGGGATAGATTTCACGCACCGAAGCACGTTAATAAATACGCATACATTTTTAATATATTAAAATGTTTTAAATACAATATATCAGACTCTATTTAATCATATTGAAATACAGACAAAAGCGTTTTTGCTGAATTTAAAGCGGTTTCAATGAAAATTAAGTGACATGAGTATGAAAATGTACATTTTGAATAAGAGAGCCACTGTGATTTCGTGTTCAGTACGGTAACTCCACATGACGCAGCTTTCCTTTTTTGTTCTGTCCGGAGGCTTCAAGAACAGCAACCCTCGTAACCATTTCAGTGTGATTCATCCTTTCAGTTCATTACACTCGATTGCACAGCGGTGCCAGGCAGTGACTGAGTATAGGGGCATCACGCTTTCGTGGTCTTCCTGCATCCATAAGGACCTTCAGAGAGTAGGAAAGACCGATTTTGGCATTTATTGTGCCCCCAGTTTGGCTTGCAATGTAACGGCTGAAGGCGCGATTCTCTTTAACATAAAACTCACCCACAGATATTGGCACCGCAAGGACAAGAAGCATCTGACTACGAAAGCGTGGCAAACACAAACCAGGATTTTTATTTATTTTATTTTTTTTAAAAAAAAAACGATTGCTCTGTTCCTTGTGTGGTTTATCGAAACACAGCGCATTTATCTGTCAAACAAAATCTTCCTTGTCATTAAAATCGTGTCAATAATTCTTAGAGATCAGAAAGCGTGTAATACGCCAATGTTACTTGGTCATGGGTGGTTTCAAGAGCACCATCTGGTGGCCAATGATAAACAATTCCCATTCAGCTCAGCGGCGGCGCTGAACACCACGGTGAGATAACAGATGGGAATAGCTCACCAAAAATCGTAGTCTAAACTAAACATTCCAAAACCCCGAGCTTTCTATACCGAAATTGATTAATAGAATATTAATCAAATGTTAATCTAAAATATTTATTTATGGCATGATCTTCTGTTATTTGGGGGAGCCTTAATGTTTCTGTCAATGCATCGAAAGCACCAACAGAGAGTGGAGCAGTTTAGGATCTGTGTCCTGTACATTTCCCAGGGTCTCTGGCAGAACATAACACTAGTACTTGATCTGATACACTGCTCATCCATTCAGTTTCCTGTAACTGCTTATACTATTCAAGGCTGCGGGGGGGTCCGGAGCCTATCCCAGAGGGTATGGGCGCAAGGCAGGGAACCACCCAGGATGGGGCACCAACCTATCACAAGGCACACTCACAGACCTTTCTCATACACATATGGGCAATTTGGTAACTCAAATTAGCCTCAGCATGCTTTTGGACTGTGCGGGGAAACCAGAGTACCTGGAGGAAACTCCACGATGACACTGGAGAACATGGAACACTCCACATACATGGAGCCACGACAGGGACTCGAACGCTGGTCCCAAAGGCTTGAGTCAACCGTGCCAACCACTGCACTACTGTGCTGCCCTTAAGCTATTCAGAGGTGTAAAAATATAAAAATGGTAGGTGACTTTAACAGGGCCCAATTAAGCAGGTAAATACGAATGCATATGTTCCAGTCCTGCATGTCTAGAATGTAAATCCTGGCCAATTTAGCCTGGACCAGAACTTTGGAACCACTTCAGCAGACGGAAGACAAGCTTCAGGATGGCCATAAGCCTGCCATGATTAAGTAGTAATAAAGAATGAATGTATGAGTGATTGTGTACATAGCAGCCTAATGATGTTTATGGTTTATTACAGGGGCGGGGAACTTGATCCATGGAGAGCCGGTTCGGGTTTTTGGAATGACCTCACAATCAACCAATAACAGAGGGTCCTCTGGACTGGAGCTGAGAGTTGCTGCTTTATTATTGGCTGATTGAAAGGTCATCCCAAAAACCCGCACCGACTCCAGCTCTCCATGGATCAGGTTCCCCGCTCCTGGTTTAATAGAATAAAGTGTAAAATGACCAGCTGGACCAGGCCAAGGGGACACCCACGTAACACCTGGCTGTGGCAGATAGATGGCCATTTCCAGAGGGTGGGACTGGACCACTTGTCCGCCTGGGGGTCCCAAGGTGTTTTGTCATGTGGTGGGTGCAGCAATGTTCTCACCGGTGCCTGCTCCCCAACCTGACCTGCCCTGCCAATAAAATATTTTTTATGCAGATTAACAATAACAAGTAGTTAAAATGGCAAAATGTTAAGAAGTGAAAAATGCAATCTGGAAAAGAGGCAATCAAGCACAATACGTCAACAGGATGTGAACACGAGGCAGTGACAAAACTGAAATGCGAACAGATTGAGATATATATATATTAGATATATATATTATATTAAAGGACTGGAGAGCCTGCATGTTTATGCATGTGGGAGGAGTGAAGTAATGAGCCAATTAGACACTAGCTGTGAAATCCTGTCACTGTCCCGCCCCTGAAAGCCCCAATCAAATGGCAACATGATGACAACTCACAATGCCCCAGTAAATTAGACCTGTCATCCCCATCTGACTGGGAAATATAAAACTATATTGGTTTAGAATATAATGGTTCCTTCAGAAACAGTTCATTGTGATACAATTATTGTGTTTTATTTGAATACATACAGCTTTGGATCTGTTTTATTGGTTCTGGGTTTCTTGGTTCAACATAGATGTGTTTCATTGGGAAATTCAGTGGTTCTCCAGTAGGAATGTTTGTTCTGCTCTCTACCTCAAAGTTCATCGTCTGGTTTTGGTCTCGATCACCAGCCAAGCGTTCACATCTTGTCTTGAGCCCCGCGCCTCCATCCCGTCTGCAATTCTTCACTTTAGCAGTAGAGGGAGACAGAGTACATATTGACGAAGTGCACTGGGAACGATAATGCGATATTGGATTTCATTGGGTATGATATAGTAGACGTCTTTTTTTCTCATATTGCTGATCGCGGTGCTTCCATCTAAATCACATCATTTTGTCATCCTGCATCAGTAATTCGGGGTACTTCAGGTCGCTGCAGTCCGTCACTAAAAAGTGTTCCCACAATACACTGATAGCGGACGGTTCTGAGGCACGTTTTTGCCATTTAACAGCAGTAACAGGCATCGCCTTGTGCACGTGACAGCTCAGGAGTGGTCAGTATCTCAGATATGAAGGAATCATGTGATCAGTGGTAACTGCCTTTCATCACCGAGTGCTGCACCTTGAAACTGTACCTGCTGTCACCAGGGAAATTAAAAATATTGTATATAATCAAACCATCAAAATCACATTTATTCTGGCAAAGTACACAATTGTCATGTATTGTAACTTTACAACACATACCTAACAGTTCCTGAATAATCACATTTGACCCTGTCCTAGAATGAATATCTGTTCATTTACCATAGCTGATACTTTTATTAAGATTTTTTTCCTTCTTGTTGCCTTTTCTTGAGCCGGGAATCACTGCTCCGAGACGCGCACACACACAGACAGCGCTGCACGAGACCCAGCCATGCTTCCCACTCCAAGACACAGCTCACTGCCACCTTACACACCCAAACGCTGGCAGAATCCAAGTAGAAAAACAGAATCCCCCCGGATTTCAGCGTCAAGGCAGTAAAGTGAGCTCTCTGTTCCTAAAACGAAGCGGGGATATCATTGCAGTTCAGGAGATAATAATTGCTCTTCTTCTGTCTCTGTAGGCTCACAGGTTAAGTGCTTTGCATTCAGTCATGCAGAAACGGGTGCAGTTTCTGCATCTGTCCTCAAGGGTGGTTCAGGTGCCCAAATTATCATCACAGAACCAAAACCCTTCCCTAATAGAAATTTCCTTGCTTTTTTATTTTTATTTTTTTGCTTGAATACTGAACGTTTCTCTCCATTTTCTCGCTCATCACGCTGGCATTCCCGTCACCGGCCGAATCCCGTGCTATTCAGCCTCCATCAGGCACAATGCGATTATGGTGATTCCTGATTTGATTGGAGGTCTGGGTAAATGCAGAAATGGAGGCCGGTCCGCGAGGCCCTGAGAGGCACGCCTGTTACCGCACATGGGGGGCCCGGGGGGGGATCGGCAAAAAGGCAGCTTTAACGAGGGTGTGCCATTAAGAACGACCGCGCTCTCCTCCCTGGTCATCCCTTGTGATCTGGGGGGAGCAGAGCTCATTCTGTATTCTCTGTATTTGCTCTAACTTCTGGACACACACATGCATCCTCACACCCAGCGGGTCCTCATAACCATGAGGTCTTCGGGTTCAGGGAGTTGTGGTTCTCGATATACCCACTAGATGGCCCCAAAGATGGCAGTTGGGAGAAAAATAATGACTTGCTGTCTTATATCAGGTGTTAATTGACATGCTTTCTCTAGACTGGATCTGCTTAGTGTCTTAACTCTGGCAAAAGAAACATTTTTGCAGCACATGAACGCAAGTGCTTCCATATAGACATGAACATCCATCCATCCATCCATCCATCCATCCACCTTCTGTTCTAACAGGTTCACTATGAGGTAGAGTCTGTCCAAGGAGGCTCAAAGCAAGGGACACCCTGGGTAGGATTCCAGTCCATATCAGGTCTCTTTCACACACACGCACACACACACACACACACACACACACACACGTCAGTAGTCCTCAACGCCTTAACCTCTGTGTCTACCTCACTGAAGCCATGGGTAAAACTGTAAGCCTTGTCAAGTCCCTTCGGATCAAGCATCCTTCTAAGCAGCTTAATGTCTGGGTGTACTCATGACCCAAGGGGGGGGGGATGGTGGTGGTAGTGGTGAAGTCCTTCACTGGAGGTCAAACTCACCTGGGCAGTGAACATTAGCCTCAACATCAGGCTGCTCTTCACAGCTACAGCTGGACAGTAATGCAACGGTTAGGAAGGTACAGGTTGCTAAACAAAACTGCGAAAAGTCCTTTCACAGGTGAGTTTAACGCCCTGTGTCCGGTATGTTGATTCTGATCTTGACAGGGAGCTCGATTGCTTCTTACCTGCGTAAGAGAGGCATTCAAGTGACTGCTAGTATTTTGGTGTTCCAGAGAAAGTCAACGGCTCTTCTAGATGGACTAGACTGGAGATATGACCATGATGTCATCTCCTGGCAAAACACTGGTACAAAGTCTTCTTTTCACTTGGTTCCCAGTCACTAATGTGTCTGACAGATCTCAGCTTTTTCTGACAGCTGACAATATTAATCTTCCAACGGAAATGGCCCGATTGAGCGCCGTAGAAACCGAACGGTGGGTCGAAAGCAGGTGATTGAAATCCAGTGGGAGGCGAGAGTAATCAAATCATTCTGTTTTTTTCCGGTGATTTGTATGTGGACGGAAAGATTAGCGCGGCATCTATGGTAAGTCTTTTAAAAATTAATTGTGTGAACAGCTGATATATATCATGGCATTTATACCGAGATAGAAGAGATATAGACATTGGGAAAGATAAGAAGAGACGGTTAAGAAGGAGCGTCTGAGAAGATGAACAGGTTTCCAGTCCTAGTGCTCACTGCTGCAGCTCTGCAAATAGACCATTGCATTACCAACACAAAGGCTGTGGGTTCAAATCCCCGGGAGCACATATAAATTGTGACCTCTCCCCTTTATTGTACCTTTTCTCTCTAATCCGTGTCGCTTTGGACAAAGCCGTCAGTTGCATAAATGTAATGGAGGAGGTCCACTGCAGTCAGCGTTCTGCACGAGGTGCTCACTGCTTGTAAACAGCCGTACTTTTAGTTATCACCAACTTAACATAGACATCAATGTGCGGAAAGTTCCGGAACGGCGAGCGGCTGTCATACAGTCTCAGGGGTATACAGGCCCCGGTGAGACATTCGGGTCGGCAGTGATGTTAAGGCCGGCTGCGCTCAGCTAATTGGACCACACGATTTTGAGATGTTCCCCATCGATGGTGGCCGTCAAGGTCAGGCGGAATGTGCCGGGTGAGCGTTTATGTTGCCCTCGTTCACTGAGCCGCAAGTCCTCCAGTCCCCTGCTCACCGCTAAACCCCTCAGGTGTCTGACTAAGCACACCCCCATCGCGCGGTCCTCGGGGGTCCTGTGAGGGGTCCTGTGAGGGGTCCTATGAGGGGTCCTGTTAGGGGTCCTGTGAGGGGTCCTGTTAGGGGTCCTGTGAGGGGTCCTGTGAGAGGTCCTATGAGGGGTCCTGTGAGGGGTCCTATGAGGGGTCCTATGAGGGGTCCTGTTAGGGGTCCTGTGAGGGGTCCTGTTAGGGGTCCTATGAGGGGTCCTGTGATGGGTTCTCTGAGGGGTTCTGTGAGGGGTCCTGTTAGGGGTCCTATGAAGGGTCCTATGAAGGGT
>JAODLC010000054.1:8464477-8479589 GCA_026781145.1 Hippopotamyrus pictus | reverse complement strand
GGGTCCTATGAAGGGTCCTGTTAGGGGTCCTATGTGGGGTCCTATGAGGGGTCCTGTGAGGGGTCCTGTTAGGGGTTCTGTGAGGGGTCCTGTTAGGGGTCCTATGAGGGGTCCTGTGAGGGGTTCTGTGAGGGGTCCTGTTAGGGGTCCTATGAAGGGTCCTGTTAGGGGTCCTATGTGGGGTCCTATGAGGGGTCCTGTGAGGGGTCCTGTTAGGGGTCCTGTGAGGAGTCCTGTTAGGGGTCCTGTGAGGGGTCCTGTTAGGGCCTTCCCTCAACATGCATCTCCAAGCTGTCTGAGGTACCTGAGGTCCTTGGGGGTGGGAAGTGGCAGGGGGCAGAGGTCTGGATCACGATTAAACCGCGTCTATGTAGAATATTCCCGTTTCTGAGAATGCCTAGTTTAGCTCAAGAACCCCCCAATGCAGGTAAAGCATTAGGTGCTGTTCACGTAGCATCGCTGCTACTAAAGCTAATAGGACTGAGACAGTGCAGAGTGTCTATAACTGCACCAGGGTGATGAGGAGAACAGAGAAAGAGTCTGTAAGAGGAGGAGCCTTTGACTCTCCTGGGGCTGGTCTTCCAGGGTCAAAGTACCTACAACAGGTGAAGGAACCAGAGCCGGGATAAGCTAACTGCTAAGCTAACATTCTAGCTGGAGTGATTTAGCGCTGTGATGAGTGACGGCATCGTTGCTTCATAGTACCTGGGGTTTGGTCCCACCTGCGATTAAAGGGGCTGCATGTTTTAGTTAATGCAAAATGTCGACATTTGGTGAAAGATCGCATGCGCTACGCCAGTGCGGTGGTTCACTGGGAGGCCCTGAGGCCTCAAGACATACACGACCTGCGATGGACTGACATCCTCTCCAGGGTGCCCCGAAGATCCTGCACCGGATAAACAACTCCCGGCAGATGGATGGCATTCATTACCTCTCCAGAGTGCAATACGTTGCCATTCAACCTGTGAATCAAATTGAATTCTATCCGTCCATTTTCCATAACTGCTTAGCCAGCGCCGGGGTCACGGCAAACCTGCAAATGGAAGGTGATAGATAAAGCAGCAGTATCTCCGACAGTCAGCCAGCATCCCCAGCTTGTTAGAAAAGCCTGCCATTCTTAGAACAGTAAGGCTAATGTGTGGTCCCTCTTAAAGGGACAGGACGCCCAGTTACAACAGACCATCCCTATTACTCATTTGTGAGGTCCAGGAGTTAAAAGGCATAGTACATAATGCATGCATCTATCCAATTGCTTATCCAGCTCAGGGTTTTTGTACAGGACAGCACAGAATGGGATGCCAGTCCATCACAGGCCACACGCACGCATACACAGTCATACTCTATTGGGACATAGGACAGACAATTTTAATGATTCAGTCCCCCTTTCTTACCTTCATCCATTTGTTTTTTTTAATATATATAGCGCCTTTCACAACAGAGTCACCCCAAAAGCACTTGAGAAGAGTGTGTGGCAATCCATTATTACACCATTCGTCCAAAATGGTGCATGAATCAGGTAGAAAGAATGCCTGAAGACAATGGAGGAGATGGCTTTAGCAGATGGACTCCTGTCAGAAGCATATAGTTTAGTTGGTGTGTAGCGCAGTGGGTCAGGAATCTGTGCTTCTGCCCAGAAGGTTGTGGGTTTGAATACCGTAGCCAACAGAGTATTCATGTCACCACTGGGCCCTTGAACATGCAAGAGTCTCTGCAATTCGGTACTAGCTATCAAATTTGGTACTATATATCTGAAAAACATATTTGTTACTAAAAATATATTAAATGAACTGGAACCATGCTAGGTCCTGGCTATGCACCACATGGAGATGTGTGAGTGAAAAGTTACACCACAGTTAGAAGCTGAGAACGAAGCGAAACGCTCCCCCGTTTCATTATATCGAACAGAGAAAACCGAGAGGAGCTCAGAGCATCGTGTGACCTTCAGGGAGCTCCAGAACACCTTCTCAGCGCAGAGCCCAACTGCAGGGACGGAATTGTCAGGCATCTACCGCCTTTTCAGAGGTTTTGTTCTGTACAATATTTCTCCTTCGGTCCACCATCACCGTGAAGGTGGACATAACCTCCAGATAATGAAGAAAGATGACTGATATGTTACTGGGGAGCTTCAGAGGCAGTGGCACGGTTAAGGGTAGAACTACATCCACCTTTCATTGTACACTAATGCAAAATATAGCCGTGAGACCCAAGATGTTTTGGCAGTAGGCAAGAGACGGGACATGGCCCCGGAGTCGTAGAAACACCAAGCTCATGTCCTGCTAAAAATGGGGCGCAGGTACAGGCGAGGCCCCAGAAGGGCGAGGCTTCACAGTACTGATGGCCAAATGAAGCTTCATGAACTGTTTGCTGTATTTTTTTACCCCACCAGATGGTGCTCTTTGTTCAAAAAAGGGCTCAAAGCATGCCCCAAAGCAAACCAAGAGCGCCATCTACTGGGCTCAAAAAATACAGCAAATGGTTCATGAAGCTTCATTTGCCCATCACTACCTCACAGCCTGGTGGGAACTGTGTGTCTTGGTGCCAACAAGGCTGCTCACACAGCTGGTCAGCTAATGCAATGTTTCTCAAACGAGTCCTCGGGGACCACCGGACAGCCCACATTTTTGCTTTCTCCCAATTCCCTGGGAGTTGGGAGGGAACAGAAACGTGGACTGTCTGAGGGTTCCCAGAGGACTGGTTTGAGAAACACTGAGCTAATGAACCGGAGTCACCAGTAACTGAATCTCTGTAGACTTCAGGATGGGGAAGTGTGTTTATAGCACCTTTCAGCAACCATCACTCAACCCCAGGAGCATGTAGGACAAAGGATCGGGGCCTTTTGGCAGTGGCTGGTAGGGGGGTGGGGCATGGACACCCGGGGGTGGGGCAAAGGCAGGTCACAAGGTCATTCATTTACTCTCCACCCCCAAAAGTTAAGGTGTGGGTTTGTTGTTTCTGCGGCCTTACAGGTGGTAAACACTGCCACTGCAGGAATAACGCTAACGTGACCCAATGCCCAATTTCCCATAATTCCCTTGTGCAGAAGCAAAAATGGCAGCCTTGTGTTTTTGGCCCCGCCCACAGCTAAAGCAGTCTCTGCTTCCACACCCGCTTTAAGTCCCAATTCCTTTCTGGAATCCTGTGTCACATAGTGCGCTTTACACCCCGTAGAGAGAGGGGTCAAGCACCCACGTCCTGCACTTGACCTGACAGGCCAGGGACTGTCTGTCGACGGCCGATTTACAGACGCGGCTGCTGTTAATCTCTGACTAATGTGCTACTATCCCAGCTTGAGGCCCCTAAATCCCCCCTGCTTGTGGTGCTCTTCCAGTGGAGCAGGCTGGGTCTGGGCCAGTGCTCCCAGCATCGACCCGGGTCACGAGGCCCAGGACTGCCAGCAGGGGGCGCCCATTGCTGGCCTCCAACCCAGTGTCTCCCTGGACGCGTGCCCCGCCTCCAGCTGTCTTTGGGCCTGTGGTGGAACCAGTCCCAGCAGGGCAAGGTCACGGTTGATCCTGGGGCCCTGGACACACTCCAGCCTCTGACGTCCATGCCCAGGTCCACCTACTTATGAGGGTGACAAGGCGGCTCACATACCTTTATCTTACTAAATCCTTCCTGTTTTCATTTCAGGTTTCATATGGAGACAAAACCGCCATTTGTTTGTCTTTCATGTCAAGGTTATGATGCATGAGGCAGTCTCACTGCGCTGATTCCAGGAGACTTCCTCGTTAATTTATCTTTCATTTGTATTCGCTCTTCTGGAGTAAACAAACCAATTTACCCGCCACCAGAGCTTCTGATATGCGGGGCTTAGCCCGGGGCCCCCGGAGGGCCCGCTGCACACCAGGTGGAGAGCTCCGTCTTCAGGGCTTTGCGGTGGCTTGCTGGGAGCATGCCACCCATGGCTGGCGTCCAGCCCCAAGCGGCGCCGCGCTCCCAAACGTGCCGCTCGGGCTGCAGCAGCTCGCATCCCCGCGGTCCCTTTGTGCTGCGGAGAGCCGCGGAAAAGATCAAATTGCACCCAAACTGGGCGGGCGTAGCCATGCTTGAGCCATGACTGACTGTCGATGCTGACTGAACCCTAATATGGCTGCAGGTTACGCTCGTCCGATCATCTGAGCCTCGATGAGCCCGCCTGCCTTTTTCCTGCACCGTCTTTTTTTTTTTGATTTCGAAGGCGCGGTGAGCAGATGTCGATTTTGGCAACGTCCCGCCCCGAGCGAGTGGCAATTCAGAATGAGACTGCAGAACCGCTCTGGACCATCTGCCTCTGGGTCCGAGCGGCACAGCGGACTCCGAAAACACACGGCTCGCCCCCTCCTCCTCCCACGGCGAACATGCCAGGCAGGCGGGCTAACGAGCAGCGGCCACCGGCCCCGGCCGACGCGCTACCGCCGTCTCCGCACCACCGCCTTCCGCATCCGCTAAGCGCTTATTAAAGCCCTTTGTCGTGGTCGCTGACAATTACGCAACGTTTACGTTTACGATCCCATGCCATCTTCAGGATCAGTTTGATCCAGAGCAGATTAGTTTCACGTTAAAGGGGGTTAAATTGTTTGTGACTTCTACGTCGTCCTTTATCCGAAATGATCATAATAAAAACACCCTACAGAAAACATTACATTAAAAGTGTCTCTAAAACAACACATAAATAAAAAAAACTTATGGGGTAATAGGATTAGTTTTACAGTTAGATTTTTGTTACACGAATATTGGCTACATCATTTAAAAATTTAACTGTATAAAAACTTGCGATAATTAACGTGCAAAAACAGATGCAACAAATCACAGGTATAGGCTTGGCCTAAAAATCACTTTCTGTGCGTATTTTTTAATGCAGAATTTTTTTGTTGTTGTTATTCCGTGTAAATGATTATAATTTCATTATATGTAGATAACACGTGTCTTCAGATATTAGGGAACACTGATATGAATTCGTTCACACTTCGGACGCCTGACGCGTGTTAGATGGATCCTAATCCCAGCTCACATCCTCGCAGGACCTCAGCAAGCCTCCAAACAGCTGTGGAAACACCTCGAGATGCTCATTTTCTTATAAAGCCACTCAGCATTTAGGTAACTCCCCTTTCTCTTCGCGGTGAAACGTTTGCATAACTAGTTGCAGACCCTGCGCATATAATATGTATGTACTGTATAATTAAATCTCCACATAGCTAAGTCCAAGCAATAATGGAAACAAAAAAAAAAGATGAACAGAAATGCATACGTGTAGTGTAAACTTTACCATATTAACCAAATGGAAATATCTCATGAAGATTTTACTTGTGGTTTTAAAAAAATACTTTTCTGCCTCCACCCAGCCAATCACTGGGATTTCTCAGACAACCCGGGGAACGATCCGGGTTTGCCTACATCTATTAACTGTCCGCAAATCTCCTTGTTTTCCCGCAAAGTTATCCGTAAACAAGTGTCAGCCATACAGCCGGTGTGGAAGCAAGTAGCCTAGCAGCATCGGAAAGTAGAGCAACACACTTTCGGATTAATTAAGTGGAACTGCTTAATCCCCGTACAAAGCGCGCCCGGCAGGGATCCGCCAGCCCATCTCATTTGCCTTTAATTGCCGAGGTAACGAAGCGCTGACCCCACTATGCATACGCTTTTGGGCTTTAATGAGCTATTTGTTGTTACTGAAGATGCTCTTAATCGGCCTCGGCGTGGAGGGGAGTCGGTGCCAGGGAGCAGCGCCTGTAAGCGGCCCGTCCAGCGGCGCAAACATCTGCAAGCCGCCGGTAAGTTTCAGCTGGACACTGCTTCAGTGTCACGGCAGATTCGTATCATTATAGGTATAGGCCTACAGCGATTGTACGAAAAACTGTTTTTTGGGCACTTTTAAGAATATAATGTAACACTTCCCGTGTATTTACGATAACACACTTTTGCAAACTTCAGGTGCTTTGAAAATGTTTAGAAGCTATGCGATCATTTGTACCTCGATTTAATTCATGGGAAAAATTGGCCAATTGACACGCAACGACGTTTAAGTCCATTAATTGTAAATGACTTGTGAATTCCGCTTTCATTTAAACCCAAATGCAGGTCCGCATCAATTCTCACCAGGTTCATATAGCGCTGTTTACCGTAAAACCGTCGGACCGGCGTCATCACGGCTCCCTAAATACCTGCTGCTGCGGCGCCTCCCGTAATGAATATGAGCCCTTTCGGCTATGTTTGAGTTATTTAAAATCTCTCGCCCAAATGGCCGCTAACGCCTTTGCTGTTCGGCTAAGTGAGTCAAATGTAAATGTGGATTTAAAGACGCAAAGGGGCGAATTACACTGATTAGGTAAACACTGGCAAGCGACCGAATGAATTGCATTAGAGGAAGAATTGGCTCTAGTGAAGTTTTGTTTAATGTATGTGATTAGACGGTTTAATGTGAGTGTACTTGTGGAAATTGTGCTGATTAGGGGGATGCCAGTGTGGTAAGGCTGGAGCATATGGATGACTGGTCAAACTGCAAAATGGCGCACGGTACTATGGCTGTCCGTTTGCATAGGCTGTGCTTTCCAGTGACTGTTAACAAAGGGTGCTGCTGAGGGAGCGCCAGCTGACGGCTCGCGCCATCTGGCTTTGGCCGAGGCCACGCCCAGCACAGACAGACGCAGATCGGCGTGGCCCCAACGCAGGGCGCCCGGCCAGGAAACGGGAGGCCCGGATGCCCAGCTCCCCGGCTGCCACTAGCCACGAAGGGCGGCCTCCACGCTAACCCCGCGGCCAGCCGGGGCTGGGGCCAGCCTCCAGTCTGGAAGGCCACATACCAGAGGCCCGCGGTGTCCCACCAAGGTCCAATCTGTCACTACTGCGATGAGCTCCCTCCCACCCCCATTCACACACACACACACACACACGCACACAATATCTCCACTCTGGTCTCGCATTGTAGAAAGTCAAGCAAACACACGTGTCTGTATTATACCTTAGGGTGAAGTCATTCAGACGCAGGACAAACACATACACATACATCAGGGTCCAGGCATGCAAGGAAACCACAGGACACACACACACACACACACACACGTTTGGAATGATATCTTTGTGGGGACCGTCCATTCATTTCTATGGGAAAACCCCTAATCCAAACTGTAACACCCTTAACCCACACACAGCCCTAACCTTAACCATAAGTAACCAAACAAAATACAAGACTTCTGACATTTTTCGGTTTTTGATTGTAGTCAAAGATTTTTACAAAACTGAGTTTCCCTTTGTGGGGACTGAGAAAATGGTCGATGTAACATCAAAGTAACAGGTTTTTATCACATTGTGGGGACATAACAACCCACACACACACACACATACATTCACATACATGCGCCCACACACACACATACACACACACACCCAGACACACGCACACATACACACCCAGACACACACACACACACATACACACACACACACATAAACACACATACACACACACACACACACACACACACACACAGGGCCAACTTGCCAGGCAGTAGCCCAGGGTGCCATTTAAGTAGGGGGGGGGGGGCACCAAAGTGCAAGTGAAAAAATATCCTCTGGTTGCATTCCCTGATATTACAGTTATTTACACTGGCTTTAATATTTCACTGCATTTTTTGTGAGATACAGTTTGATACAGGCTAGCTAGTTAGCAGCCAGATACCCAGTGCTACTAAAATGATTTAATAGAAGTAAATTGACAGAATTTGTTTTCTGCTGCTCTGGTGGAGGAGGGTTCAGCAGAATCTCGCCTAGGGCACCAGAACACCCAGGGTTGTCCCTGCGTACGCACACAAAGACATGTAGACAAAGGCTCTTCTAGCGCTCTTTCCATTTTCCCCTTTTCCCTGTTTCATGCACCATACCTTATAAATGCTGTAATAAAAGATTGCCACACTCTTGTTGAATGCCTTTGGAGCAGCTCAGCTTAACCTAACCTAACTCTGTTGTGAAAAGCACAATGTAAAAATAAATTAGAATATTGCTATTAGAGCAAACCATAAACATGCAGCCACAAAACAGACAGACAGAAACACGTCAGGATATATAGTGTAATGTTTCATATAGTACAGGATATATAATGCTATACACACGCACGCACGTATACGGTTTAAATTGCACATTGTGTGTGATCTACCACCAGCCCAGCCTGATCATGTGTTCCAGTCGTTGTTTACAGGAGAGACAGTCTGTTAACTGATGTGTAACCTTGCACATCAATAAGGAAACGGCGCTCGCGGACAGAGGGATGCTGCATGGTTGCAGGGCAGGCGCGTGAGCGGCGAGCTCAGCATATCACAGCTCGCGCTCGTACGCTCCGCTGCGTCGCGCGCAGACAGGAAGCGTCTGCGGAGCCTCCGCGGCGGCTAAAACGGGGGGGGTTTATAGCGACGTCGCGCGGGGAGGCTCGCGGACGCATCCCACAGCGCAGCGACGTCCGAGTCATGTGCCAGCTGGCCCCCCAGGAAGTCAGAAACGGAGCAGGAGATCAGAACGACGTCCGTATTTAAGTGTGCCTAAGACACACCGATGACACTTGCGAGGTCCAGCGGCAGCAAGATAAAGTGAGAAATCACAGCTTGGCGAAGTGTTAGTTTTACTCCAGATCTGTTGGGCAGTAATAACTTCCGACACAGTCCATACTGATGTAATGGTTTGAAGGGAGTGGATCAGTTGTGCAGTAGATTAGAAAAGAGACATTTCTCAGTCCGTTTCATGGCAAGGGATATGTGTATTTACGTATATATAGATGTACTGAATATATGATATGCTGGTTTACTCCCTTAATCTGCCTGATGTATGATAGCTGTGTTTCTGCGGTCTTAGATAAAGATTTGCCGCACAGTAGATGAATGTGTCTCAGAAAGTGGTAGCTGGATATAGTCACATGACTGACCTTTCATTGGTATGTAAGGGATACCCCCTAGTGGCTATGGACGCGAAGTGTTCTTGGGTTCTAAGCCTACAGCTGCCCATCTCAGTCGCCGGTCAATTAATCCAGCAGGAAAACCTCCATCTGTTAAACGGATGGAGGAGCTGGAGGCAGAGAATGACATCAGCAGCTGACCGCTAACCAAATGGCAGGGTGGCGGATGGTGGGACCCCCACTAGGGGGCAGGCTTGAGAAGGCGGGTGCAGGAGACATGTGGTTTATTGGTAGGAGGGGCATGAGCTTCCTGTGGGGGCACTCTTCCTAGCGGTGAACTCTGGGGTGGCCCTTGCTGGTTGTCTTCCTGTTTCAGTGCTCACCTCCCTGCCCAAGCCCCCCCACGCGCACACACAGACACACACACTCCCTTGCCTTCCAGTCACCGAGCAGTGCACCGTGGCGACACACAAAAATTTTCATGCATGACACGTTGCACGGACACATCGACACACCGACATTCACACACGTGAAACCGAGGTCCCCTGCATTTTACGGAGAGGCATCTACAAATATCCCCGCTGACTAATGCATGATAAGATGCTTAATTTCCACTGTAGCCACTATAAGGTCCCCCCGGCAAATAGTAGAAAAGCCTTTTTCCTTGGTTCACATCGCTGTGACTATCCTCACACACATCGCTCGTAGATCTGAAAGAATCTATGGAACGTAATACTCCATATATGGTAAAAGGGGGTGTGGCCACACGCATATACTGCTATAGGATTCTCCCACCTCTTAAAGGCACGCCACTTTGGCTGACTGCAAGTCTCTGGCTGGGGTGATTACAGTGCGGCATCAAATTCTCACAGTTCAGCATGTACAGTAGCTTCAGTCCACACACTTAGCCATGTGGGCAACCCGGAATTGGGCTGAGATCTGACACTACTTGTGATTCGGGGTTGTGGAATGTCACATGGACAGACAAATGGTATCTTCACTAGTGTTTAATATGTAGCTGAGTCCGGGCAAAAGGGAAATTAACGGCGTTACTGCTCACGGATAGCCTAGGGCATGAGGCAGAGACATTTGGAGATATGTAAGCGCGCACACACACACACACACACACACACACACACAGACAGACACATATCTCATTTGCTGCAGAACGCCTAGCACACGTTATGCTTATCTGATTAGCTGATCAGCCAAAGCTGCTTAGGATTTCAGCCCCGTGAAGCAGCCGCCCGCATTAATAGGTCAGAGTACTGCACGACCTGTACTCTTCACCTCTTATATGATGCCTCTTGTCTTTGAGATATTTGAGATCTTCTGTTTGTACGTGCGAGCATATAATAATGAGGGCTGCTTTTGTTAAGCGATCTATTGTCGTGATCTAAGAGACTGAAGCATAGGTCCCTCTTCTGGGTCTCTGTTATGCAGTTTTTTTTGGCTGGAAAACCATAAATGAAGACAAAAAATGTAACATTTCTGTAACCAGGCCCACTTTGGCTCACGTTTCATATTTTTATTGTTATAGTTTGTTGCTGAATGTAACCCTTTTGATTCGTTTAAATAGCTTTGTAGTAACTGCTAATTAGAGTTTGGGCCCCCAGTGAATCTGAATCCTTTACCTGTGATTACGTTTTTTGCACGGTGTCCCCTAAAGTCACAAGTGAAAGTTTACGGGGTCTGGATGTGTGTGCTGAAAGTGAAACGTCACCTCAGACAGTATAATAAAAACAAGCTTGGGTTTTAATGTCAGGGGCAGTAAAATACATCCTGCCCTGAGTTTACGGCAGGTTACCGGAGAGTGCTGCACTGACTGGAGGCGGAGCAGGTCACAGTTGTCACTGTCTGGTTATTATCTGTTAGAATCCCACCCATTTTCACCCAGGCCGATGCCTTCCCGGCATTCGCAGTCCGGATCCTGCCTCCCGGCAATCCGCTCCGGGTTTTGCAGTGCGCCATGGGATGTTACAGCTTGAGTTTAAGATCTTCTCCTGTCATTTCCCTGCCATTTCTCAGTCTCCTTCCCCCCCCCCACAGTGAAGCCACGGAGCTGCATGAGCAGTCACTGACGGTGCGGACACAACAGTGCCACATAAACGCTGACATGTGACATGTTGTGGGCCGACTAAGGTAACGAGGTCATGATGCCAAATACGTACAAACTGCTAAATGGCTTACAGCCTTGTTAAATTCAGTATAATTCATCATTTAATTTGTCTTCTAATTTTGCTAACTTTTTAACCTAATGAAATCAATACCTGCATTTTACTGAATATATATTGCATGATTATGCAGAATACCTATTCAAAGGTTTACTTAAGACTTTAGTTATAATAAATTAGCATTAAATCACAATGAAACATATATATATACATATCTACCCTTGTGAAATCAATACATGCATTTTACTGAACACAGAATGAATGATTATGTAAATTTTTATTCTTTACTTAAGACTGTAGTTATAATACATTTGTATTAAGTCACAATGAAATAAATATTTTAAGTATTTATTAATTTATTCAGCCAGACCCCGATTGGTTTGTCGCATATTACTCCGCAGGTTTATAGACGTGCCGAGTTCAGACATTGCAGTCCATGCGCTCCTGCACTGTTGTCAAAACATCATGACTTGGCAAAACAAAAACAGTAATTTGGCGTCTTAAAGTATAGCCTGCTGGATTTCCATCGGCCTCACCTTGGCCGCAGTGACGGAGATCCACGCCCGGCGGAGGAACGGTAAATACTGCCGACCGTGGGGTGAAGGAGTCGACGGGTGAGCGGGTCGCTGCGGATGGACGGCGGTAGCGTGGGTCAGGCTGCGCTCCCAACGTGGACATGCGATGCTGCAGTCAGCACAAACAACACGCGTTTCACCTTAGCCAAGCAGTATGTGCTTCTCTGGCTGCGGCTCGCTGCTGCGAGATTCAGAGATGTTGGCGCGTCTCAACTGGAGTCCGTGGTGAACCGCAGGAGCGTGTCTCGTCATGTCCTGGGGACGCACTCCCTCGGATGAGAACGGACAGCGGCAGGCACAGAAACGCCGGCACCTTCCGGGTGACCTTAAGGAGGGACCGTCTGCTTCCGGAACGTGACAGTGGCCTGCAGAGAAGCTCTGGCATGATTATATTGCTCTAGGAGAAGATGGGAGCCAAGCAAAAGACCTGCAAGGTTTTTTTTTTAATTTCATTAAACCTGAGCCAGGCCCTTAATCCCTGATTGCTCCAGGGACTGTCTGACCCTGCGTTCTATCAAAAAATGTTGTCACTTGCTAAATAAAATGTAAATAGGCCTCCAAATTAATCACTCATTTGAAGAACATAGCACCCCCTACAGTATCGGAGTGAAGAGCACCATTAGACTTTGGTCACCCCTGTTGAGTCTTCAGAAGAGGTTCCTCATATTTGCTTCTCACCCCCCATCCCTTGGCATGTTCCTTTCGACCACAGCTATCCACCAATGACACGCCACTCAGTGACAGCTCTCCACCAATGGCACGCCACTCAGTGTTATTGTACCTCGTGGAATCCAAACGTGGGATCTGACTTTTCTTGCCCCTTATCTCCCTTCTGATGACACCAGAGAGCGCCTGCGGTTTTGGGGGAAAAGGTCCCTGGTGGGGGAGACCTCAAGTCCCTCCTTTTGGTGGGCAAGCAGAAATCAAAGCATGTTTTGATAACCTTCGGCGGCCTTTTTTAGGCACACTGATGTTTATTAGCCCGGGCCCACGTCTCATAATGCCAGACGTCTGATTTCGACACTCGCAGCATATACATGTTCACTTCAGCTAGCAGATATCCCACAATGCCACACCCGCCGTCTGTTCCTTGCAGCTCCTGAAGCAAAAAAAGTTTGTCTTCAGCGCATCTCGACTCTATTTTCCGAAGGTGTTTTAAAAAAAAAAAAAAAAGAAGAAGACAATTAGACCACAGTCCATCAAAAGCTGTTAGTGGGTCGATTCCTCTATAAACCGTCAGTATGAAACAATGTCCCAGAAACTCAGGTTCCTCACTCAGGTCTTACAGAGTGTGAAACAGGCAATTAGCGTTTCGTGAGTGGTGTGTGGCCGCGTTCTGTGTTTCGTGCTCACTGCGTGGGCGTGTGGGCCTAGCCGCCTCACTGCCTGTGTGCTTCCTGTTGGACAGGAAGTAGAGGACAGAACCAGCAGTGCACCGGTGCCAGGACATGGTCTCAGGCAGCAGGGGCGATTCTAAGATGTTTTAAGGTGCGTGACACAAGAGGAGCCATAATTTATACACAGCAGCCAACTTTATCATCAGCCAATGATAGGCTTTGACTTGGCGAGTGACAGGAGAGGGGCACTCCGGGGGCCAATCAGCTTTCAGCTGTGGCCGGTGTCCCTGTGGCCCCGCCCCCATATACGCCCCCATCGGGAAGCACTTCTGACTGACGATCTCCACCACCCCCTCCCATACATACCTGCTTGGAGAGGAGGACTTAGTCTGAATTAGAAAAATCATTAATGAGTTTGATTTCTCCTCAAATTAATACGTAGCAGTAGGTAGTGTGACGATTAAGGGCAAGAGAAGCCATGCTGTTGAACCTTTGAGCGACGTCCTAAACTGGAATTCCCTCAGTAAAAAATCCAGTTATAATAAGCCAGTGCTGCAGCTTTTTGGGTGTTTGAGGACCCGATACTGGCTTTGGAAGCTGCACCCAGTAAGCTGGCATGAAGTTGTCCTCTCTGCAGATGCAGATCCACTCGTCTGCTGCTAATTAGCTTCGTTAACCTTTAGATTCCATCTTCATCTGCCTCTTTTGTGTCTAAACGCTAACTAATCGGCGGAGGAGAGCCATCACGGTTCCGAGAAGCCGCCACATCCGTCGCCGTGGCGGGACACTGAAGTCGCTGAAGGAGAGCCGGCCTGATGCCCCCTAAAAAGGACAGCAGAGTAGGGAGTATGGATTCCAACATTACGTCCTCTTCGTCCTGGACTTGTCCTCCTCTTTTAGGACCTGAAAATGCATTTTTGGGACCTGAAATTGCCTGAAATGTCGGGGATTTCAATTTGGTTCATGTTGACATTTGCTTTTCTGCAATCTGAACATCTTCTATGTGTATACAGAAGCTCCCCGGGTTAGAATGGTCCACGTTACGATATTTCGATTTTACGATGGGTAAATGTTTTTCGCGTTCAGTACATTATTCAATAATTTACATGACATATTCAACTTTTTATAGAGTGATGTGTTAATGATTTTGCCCAACTGTGGGCTAATGTGAGTGTTCTAAGCATGTTTAAGGTAGTCTAGGCTAGGCTATGGTGTTTGTTTAGTTTGGTGTACTGTATTAATGCATTTTCTTCTTACGATATTTTCTCCTTACGATAGGTTTATCGGAGCGTAGCCCCATGGTGACCCGGGGAGATTTGACGCCTCTCTCTACATCCGACCTCTGATGTCCTTCTTTGAAAACAAACATGTGGTGACCATAACGTATATCCTTCAGTCATTGTTCTACATTTTGGAAAAAGAGAGAAACAACAGTGTGTTAAGGCACCCCCCCCCCCCCTCAAAAGCTGCTGCAGAGGCCTGCCTCCCCAGAGCCGAAGAGGAGTCGACTCTCAAGGCCAGCGATAACGGGTAGGTGAATGACGTAAGTCTCATCTGAACCGCACTCTTTCAATTCAGATGCTTAACAAACATTTAGTTACGATTCAGCCAGAGATCACCCCCCGGCTTAGTCAACGTCGGTTTGTTTCACCTCTGAAATATTTGTACGCTGAACAATTGGCTGCACATGGAAGTGAAATTATGAAATTAGTGACATTTCGAAATATTTAAAAGAGAATATTGACATAATGAGCCAGTCTCAGGCATCTAATTGTTGGCTCATTAGCATGATTATCGTGGTCTTTTGATAGCTGCGTTTGTTTTGCGTGTTTTATGTGTTAATGTGCTTCCAGTAGATGTTTGTGTTAAATTATTGATTAATGCTGTAAATGATTTTCATTTATATCAAAGGCTTTTGAATGTCCTGGCTTGGTGTTTGGGGAAGACACTGTGTGTACCAGTATCCTTATAGGGCAGTGTTTCCCAATCCGGTCCATGAGAACCCACAGTTGGTCCACGTTTTTGTTCCCTCCCAGCTCACTACCAGAAGCTAAGAGGGAGCAAAAATGTGGACTCTCTGGCAGAGAACTGGGAGGGAGCAAAAATGTGGACTCTCTGGCAGAGAACTGGGAGGGAGCAAAAATGTGGACTCTCTGGCAGAGAACTGGG
>JAODLC010000054.1:8393874-8411767 GCA_026781145.1 Hippopotamyrus pictus | reverse complement strand
TTCAGTAGGCTATATCATACTACGCAAAGAGTCACCAGCTGGTCATTAGCTGTTTTTAGTAGGCTATACCATACTACGCAAAGAGTCACCAGCTGGTTATTAGCTGTTTTCAGTAGGCTATATCATACTACGCAAAGAGTCACCAGCTGGTCATTAGCTGTTTTTAGTAGGCTATACCATACTACACGAAGAGTCACCAGCTTTTTTTCCTCAAGGCCTAAATTCCATCAGAAAGACAGAGTCGAGGGGAAGGTGGCGCGAGAGATCACACATGATCCGGAAACAATTGTATTTCATTCTGGGTGTGGACTGTCGAATGGTGACCACTGCAGTATACTATGCTGTGCTATGCTACACTATACTATACCATGCTATACTATACCATCCTTTTTTGCAAAAAGGTGCACAGGAAAGGCAGTTAAATCAACAGCCTTTGTGTGGCAAATGGTTTCCTGTTCAAATAAACCACCTATGGTGATATCGTCCTCGGGGGCTTAACAAAGCAGACAGCTCTACGGCTGATTTATTGGTACTGGCTTGTGCGTAATGTAAGATCAGCAAACGCGTGTCTCCCGGCCGGGAGATTTCCGGACTCGTGCGGCCTGGGCTGGGGCTCAGACCCATGGTCCCCGTGCTGCCCACTGAGCCCCCGTGGTACCTGAGGAGCAGAATCGTTATTAAGTAAGATCAGACAGCTGAGGGATTTGCACTGTCCTCAGGCTCCATTATCATGGAGACCTTGACCTGCAGCCAATCAGAACACAGCTTTTGGTGTCCAGCATCACCGCTGTACAAAAACACCTCGAATCCACGACGTGCTGAGTAGTCAGCCACGTTCATGAGCCTTATTACCGGCAGATAGATTGTTTCAGCGATTCTGTTTATCACTCTGCATGTGTAATTTATCCGTTTGGATAAAAAGCTGTCTGGGCAAACAGTTTGATTTATTAAAAACCCCTTCCCCCTAGTGTGATTTTCAAGGCAGGAAAGAAGCTCAGTCGTCACGTGCGAGGGGCACGAGTGTCTTCATCAGTGTCGGCGTCGCGTAACGTGTCAGGTGGCTTAGGAAAGGCTACAGCTGAAACAAAAAGTGCATCATCCGTGATTCATTTCTAATCTCTTCAGCTGGCGTCCGGAAAATAAGGTGGTGACTGGTGGCTTGTTAAGTTACTTGGTGATTTCTTTGCTGAGCCATTTGTTTATATAAATAGATGGATGGTTGGGGGGGCGGAGCTTGAGTAGTTGGGTTAGAACACTAGCTCTGGTTGCTCAGTCAAATCCCAGGACCAGCTGAGTGATGCCACTGTTGGGCCCATTTGTTACAGGGACCTTCTAACCCTGCTTTCCGAATGTACTCCACTTTGGTTAAAAGCATTTGCTAAATAAATAAGCTACTGATAGATTCATTCAGGTGTCGTCTCAGGTCTGCCGCCGTGGTTTATGTCATGTTTTTTGAGCTCGGATAGTTTGCGTGCTTTTGTCTTGGGACCGCACGCTCGGTAAAACACAGTCCGGATGGACGGCCCCCTCCCCCTGCAGTGGGGGTAGGAGCTATCCCTGTGTCACCAACCAGCGCCTCCCCCACCAATTTATGGAGGGAAAACGGAGGCCGTCGCTTAGTTACGGCGGGTTAGTCAGCGGAGAGGCGGTGTTTGTGTGGAGCGGCGGCAGGCTCCCGCGGTAATGAAAGGGAGAGCAGTGACTCATGGATCCCCACTGTGTCGTCTCCACCACGGGCTGGAGGTGGGATGAAGACTGGCGTGCGCCCATCACTCGGCGGGGAGGCCCGCCCTCACTGCACTGGGCGCTCGGAAGACTCTTCCGGAAAGGCCCGTCTGTAATCTCCAGGCTGGCGTCGGCCGCCTGCTCTCCCCACCCCCACTCCGGCCCGTCAACAGACCGGTGCCGGGCCAGGCCGGCCGGGGGGAATCCGCCCTGCCTCACTCCGGCTGTGGGTGGGAATGTGCGCTCCCCGTGATCAAAGGGGCCCTTTGGCCCAGTGCATTCTGGGAAGGCCCATCTGCCTGGCTCGGTCTCCTGGGAAGGAAGTGGGAGGCTGCTGGTTGTTGTTGGCAGGTGACCGGGGGCGGCTGACACATGGCCTGTTTCTGCCCCGAGAGCCAATCCCGGTTCAGTCCAGTCTCAGCCCAGCCAATCCCAGCCCTCCTCTTATTTAGAGCTCCTTTGCAAACTCTTATCAGTAATATAGACAGATATCAGTTATCTTTCTTCAGAAGTGGCTCCTGCTCCTCAAGGGTCCAACAGCAGGGCACTCGGGCTGCCAGCACACCGGTCTCAATCCCTTACCTCCTGGCAGCATAAACCCCGACGTGGATGTAATGTGGGTTTTCCTGGGGCTTAATCGCTAACGAGCAACGGCCTTGATCGCTAACGAGGCCGCTGAAGCGTGGGGGAGGCCAGGCCACGCTCGTTCCTACTAATTAACGGCTGTTAGCGACATTAACCAGGGGGCGCTGTAATCAAAGGCTGGGATAATGGAGGAGGGAATGGAGCTGAGTACACATGTGGAGTAGAGTGTGGGTTACCCTGTTATTTATGGCTAGTGCAGTCGGGGGCTGCGGGGGGGGGGCTATCTAAAGGCCACTGGACCACCCTTTCCGCACCACCGGCTGATCACTGCACAAACACATCCTTAATGGATGAGTTCCTCTCCCCTGGCAACGTCGCCCCCTGGATCCTTCACATGGAAGTGCAGCCATTTTACTGTTTACTGTTCACAGTGCCCCAGGGATGGGGGGATAATGGTGTGGAATAGCAGATCAGTAGGCTTACCCATATCAGAATCCACCTTGATGTCGTTCCTGGGAACTCATGAATGTCGAGTATTTAATGGCGGAAATGTGTAACCATTCTGACGGCATGGTTTTTTTTTTTTTGCCTACCATTAAACCTATAGCGGAGGGGTCCTATAGAGGGTGCCCCTCCTCAAAAATGGCCATACGACCTGGTGGCAGAGAATCTATCAGCGGGGGACCTTTAGGCTAAGGAGGCGAATGCCAGAGATGGGGGGGGGTCTTAAAGAACGGTGGGTAGCAGTTTTATTTGGTGATGGGTGAGAGCATTAGCTGGAGGTGTGGATAAGCGAATCCAAGCCGCCCTTTGGAAACAATGGAGCTATGTGGGTGGGGGTGCGGATGTGGTTTCCTTAGGGGGGGTGCCTGCCCTGTCCTGTGTTTTTAACATGTAAAGAAGGAGAGAAAAAAAACAGGTGACAATGGACACAGATGATGGTTTATATCTCTCTCTCTGCCTGCCCAGCCGTCCATCCATACATAGTTAATCTCTAGTTGGAAATTGTGACTTGACTTCTGAACATCTCCATGAGCCGTCAGCCCTTCCACATGCTAAATCAATATAAATCACAAGTGTAGCTGACGGATTATATATGTTTCAGCTTCTGTAATGTCCCTGGGCCTGATCTCTACACAGCAGGACTAAGAACCAGGTCCTGACAATGGCTGATGTTGAAAACGTAACATCAGAGATAAAGATTTCATCACAGTGAAATCAGGAACTCTTCGTCAGCTGTGTAAATGGCTGTAATTTAACATAATTGCTACTGGCTTGATCCATATGATATTTTGAGGTCTCTCCCAGCCCTGCCATTGTCTGCCATGGATCCCTGTGATAAATACATTAATCAATTTGTCCTCATTAAAACGAGGGAAAACAGAGGTCAGCTGTAGAAATCCTTTCAGCTGCATGAATGTGAGTCCTGCCGTTTTAAACAAATTTTGTTTTATCAAAACTAAATTGTGTCAAATGTGTTCTTAATTCTGGGAGAAATGCCAGTTTCCGGACGCCTTCATGGCCTGCTCCTCGTGCCCCGCCCTCGGGGAAGCGGGGCTCCACCCTTTGCCCCTCCCTCCTTCAATCTGGGAGTAATTGCTCTTGGTGCTTCAGAAGACTGGGCCCTTCAGTGAACCTGTTTGGATTTTTTGGGCTGTGGGAGCCATGATTAATCTCTCCGGCCAATCACGACAGACCAAGAGCAGGTGGAGGGGACAGTGGAGTCAGGGGAATGTCAGGGGGCTGATTCAGATCCCATGCCTGCCCCCCACCCCCTGCTGTCTGCCCCCGTCTTCCCCTCAGCTCTACAGGAGATCACACCCCGCCGCCCTGCCCCCCCCCCCCCTCACTGGGGCAGCAGCAGAGCCACGCGCCGCGATCGTTAATGTCTCATTAGTGCCGTGTGGACCCCCCAGCCACCACAGCTCCCGGCAGAGACAGGCTGGCGTTTCCTGCACAGCCCAAGGCCTTTAAAGGGCTTGGGGTGCATTTTTATACCCTTGGGAGGTTATATTCGGGGGCGGGAAGGCAGGATCCGACCCCACACTAGGAAGGACGATAGTAGGGAGAGAGATAGTGACCAGACACCGGGGAAGGGAGAGGGAGAGAGAGCAATTGGGTGAAAGAGAAGGATAATGACCACACGGGAGAAAGAGAGAGAGGGAGAGAGATAGTGACCACACACCAGGGGAGAGTGAGAACGATAATGGCCACACATGAGAGAGAGAGAGAGAGAGAGAGAGAGAGAGAGAGATAGATAGATAGATAGATAGATAGATAGTAATCACGCACCAGAGGACAGAGAGAATGACAGTGACCACGCACCAGAGGAGAGAGAGAGAATGACAGTGACCACGCACCAGAGGAGAGAGAGAATGACAGTGACCACGCACCAGAGGAGAGAGAGAGAATGACAGTGACCACGCACCAGAGGAGAGAGAGAATGACAGTGACCACGCACCAGAGAAGAGAGAGAATGACAGTGACCACGCACAAGAGGTGTAAACCCTGCAGGTATAAATTAGTCTGGTATCGTTGTCAAATGAAATATATAGTTTAGAAGACACTAGTGTAACTTAATTAAAGTTTGGTTATTGATACCATTGTATCATCGCGGCGGGCCGTGTTTCCTCCGCCGTCCGCATTTGACCTCGCAAGTCTAATTAAAGGCACATTTGATTAAATTGGCTAATTTCGCAGTCTGCTGAGCAGAGCAGACACCTGGGTAGGCAGGACACATCGCCTGAGTGCTGCCCGGGGGGTGGGGTTTGTGTCAGTGGGGGCAGGAGGTGGGAGGAGGGGGTTATGGGGGTGCCCTAGGGGCATGCATTCCCTGGGCCTTGAATATGTAGAATTACACGTAAAATTGGGCAGGGGGCGGCCCAAGGTGACATTTTGTCAAGAGGCCTGGAATTTCTAGCTCCACCCCTGGGGAGGGACGCACAAACTCAGCACCAATCGTCATACCCTGCTTCTCTCCTCCTTCCTCTATAGATGTCACCTCAGGTGCCCTTACTCTCACCCCCAAGTCTCGTTCTGGGACTTAATCCGACGTGTCGCGGCAGAAACAGATTTCTTAAGTTGATGGTGCTGCAGCAAATCCCCTTGGGGGGGGGCAGGCGTCGGGTGCGAGTCAGCCATGCCCGGGGTTGGCGCACTTGAAGTCCCGGGGCGCGAGTTTCTCCGGCAGCCCCTGTGATGTGCCGAACCTGCAGCCGGTGGTTTTGGCAGTAATTAGCGAGCTCGCGGAGATCAGACGCAACATTAAAAGTCGGGGCGAGGCTGCAGCTTTAAGCCTGTTCAGGGGTGTGTCCTCGTCACCTTCCAGGGGGCGGTGCTATGATTTTTTTTAGGGGGTCATAATTCATGCAGAGGGGGCCAACCTTATCATTAGCCAATTATATGTTTTGAATAATTGAGTGACAGAAGAGGGGGCACTCCAGGGACCAATCAGCTTTCAGCTGGAGCCAGTGTCCTTGTGGCCCCGCCCCTGTATACATCCTCATTGCCTCCCAGCACCCCCTTCAGAGGGAGTCTTTAAAAGCCACAGATGACTTCTCTTGTGCTCCTCCATAAATATCTGTTTTTCTTGGTTGGAGTGGCCAAGGACTGCTCGCAGAGAGCTCTCTCGACATTTCCTGCTTTCCCTGTGAATTATGGGAGTCTCTCTGACTTATGGGTAGCCGGGGAGTACTGTAAGAGTGTGGGGGGGCGTTTCGGTTGTGCCGGCAAAGCTGCGACGGTGGGTGGAGCCTTGGGGAGTGGGAGGTGATGTCACAGGATGAGGGGAGAAGTAAGGTCACCGTGGGAAAGATTTGGGGTGGCTGGAATCCCTCAGGGGCACAGTTCCGTAGGCGATGGAGGCTGAGGCAGACGGTCTCACCGGGGAACCACTTTCCATTGTTACAGGAAAAGCAGTGGGCTGTTTTGACATTTATTACCCACCTGCCCCTCTTACAGCCCTTGACCTGCTGAGAATGTGCACATCAGGTGCGTTCCAGCACTTCACTGCTGCTGGAAGATTCCGGTATTTCCCAGTCGAAGTCGGCTTTGAAGAGGCGAGCTTCCAGTTACGATGCGCTCCGCACACCCACGGATCCAGGAGACACGACTTGGCATCGCTTTCCTCCACCTGACACATTCTTTCCTCCCCCCCAAAACCTTCAACGACCACCCACCCCCACCCCACCCTCCAGGGGGTGCCGTGGAGAACTCGAACGCCGGTCGATGAAGGGTTTGCACGCGCACCGCTCTGAATTTTTGGTGTTCGGGCTGGATGACGGAGCCCCTGTTAGCGCGGCTGTTTACGGCGCCATTGTCACACCTGAGGCCGGTGAAAATTCTGCCGTTCATTCGGGGGAGTGGGAGGGGTGGCCGTTTCATCATGGTTAGAGCCTGGCTGGTCATTTCCTGCGCGTTATCAGCAAGGCTGCCCAATGCAATCAGTGTGTGTGTGTGTGTGTGTGTGGGGGGGGGGGGTACGCGGTGCTGGAGCAGAAGGTTGCCATAACAACAGCACCTTGGTGGATCTGTTCCCGTCCTCGACCCCCCCCCTTGTTGGTGGGATGCGGGGTCTGACTTCCTCCTCTTGTCAGAAGAAAGGTCTCTCCGTCTGGATGAAGGGCTCCCCCCCACCCCCATGCTGCTGATGGAGACGGAGAGCAGGCAGACAGACCGGCTCGTCGTGGAGTAGGCGGGAGGCAAACAAACAAACAAGCGTGGCCCCGGCCCTTTAAGCGCCTGACGGCGCCCCCCGCTGTCCCGTCGCGACGCGTCTCTACAAATTAACGGCCGGCCATGAAACCTCCCTCTTATCCCATTATGCCGTTTGGCCGCCCTGCTCAGCGAGCATTGTGCTTCTCCCCCCTGACGCACGGACAGCCAGCCGTAACTACGCCCCCTGGTGGAGCAGCTGCGGCACTCTTAGCCAGCTCCGGATGCCTCACACATAATTACAGCTATTAGCAAACACACAGAGATCGGTCATTGCTACGATTACCAAATTTATACTCAGTTTTGTCCCTGAAGGAATAGTATCGTGAACTGAGAAAAAAAAAAAAAACACGTTAGGTTTTTCATTAAAAGTGGAATTATTATTCTGCATTACTATCAATTTTACCCTGTTTCTGGGATTCTGTATTCAGTATTTCCCAGAGTTCTGTAGGTGACTGATTTCATGTTTTCATTGATGACCTGATAAATTCTGGCCCGCCTAAAATTAAATGTATATCTGCTTAGAGTAAAATGGCCGGCTCGTAGATGTTAGCGTGTGTGCGTCCACTTATCCAGGTGTACTATGCATCCTCCTCGTCACCCCCAGTGGGGTGTCGTGCGAGACAGGCACGGTGCTGAATCGCTAACAGGTTTCGCTGCAGCTAGACGTGCGGGCGTCCCACTTTAATCAGCACACCTGGAGGGTAATTAACGCTCAGGCACTGGGGTGGGCAGCTGCAGCAGGTTTAATGGGGTCCTCTTTGTTTGGGCTGACCGGGGCAGCCGCTCGTCAGACCCTTTCAGAATTGTTTACTGTCAGGCTGCGCTTGTTTCTCCTGGCTGTCTGCCGGCATGGCGGCCTCGGATCAAACAGGACCACCCTGTCAGAATCTGCTTTGTGCTGGATGCGTAGGTGTCCTCGACGGTAGCCCACCTGCTGCTGGCCCAGGGTGCCATTCCTCTGAAGAGTTGTTTGGGAGGAATCTCAGCAACTTGAGATGCAAAGGGAGTGTTTCATAACAAGTGGACCAAAGGGTCCTTTTGTAGAATAGAGGAACTTCTGCTCTGAAAGAGAATCTGCTTGAGGTTTTGCATTTTGACAAATGATTCCAAACATCATCCAATGAAATTCCCAGGCCTGGAAAACGTCCCACGGCACCCGTATCCTCGGTTACATTCATATACTAAACTTCAGTGAATTAGCTTTCGTCTTAAACAGTTCCTGAAGCTTGAAATAAAAATAGTTCTAGAATTAGCGGAATTTCAGTCTGGTTACTGAGCGACTGTGCCGGGAAAGGAGACCCGGGTCTGTGTTTACAGCGCCTCCGTTTGGCAGGAGTTCTGGAGATTGGTGCGCTCGTCAGTGCAGCCATGAGGCGGTGGGAGAGCTGCACGCGCGCACTCCGTGTAGCGGAGCTCACAAATCTGAAGCGGCAGCGGCGAGGGCAGGCCAGAGGTACATCTTAAAGCTGCAGTAGCAAAGCGTTTCTCTCTCTCTCTCTCTCTCTCTCTCTCTCCTGCCTATTCCTTGTGGCCATTTGGAAAAAAAACACGGCTTCCGCACTGCCGATCTCTGCATCGCATCATCTTCATGTTCAGTTTTGCAGTGGGATGCATCTTATTGGATTTTTAGTGTCGGAAACACTGTATTAGTAATGCTTCTTCTGCCCCCCCCCCCTCCGGTCTTTCCTGTTAAACTGTTACCTCGGGGGGTGCCGATCTTCCCTTTTTCCGCTTAAGTTACCCTCTCCCAGCGGTTTGTGACTAATTAAGCGGGAAACGACATGACGGCATAACGAGCACCTGCCGGATCACGCCTGGCAGCGGTCCGTCAGCTGACGACCCTTCTCCACCGGTTCCCTGCCCCCCCCCCCCCCAACAGAAATAACCACTGAGCACTGAGCCGGGGCTAATCGGCATGGTGACGCGGCTCATTTGGCATGACCCCCTCCTGGAATAGAACTGGTGATAGTTACCGCGTGCCGCAATTCGGTCACCGTTGGGCCGCTCGGTTGGGTCTAGGACACATTGAGCCCTCGCTCTCCCAAGGCCCACGTTTGGTAAATGTGTCCTCTTTCTGTCTTCCAAATACACTCTGAATGGACTCCTATCATTTAAATTTGGACTTTTTAGTCCATAAGAATCACCCCCAAACCAGCAGATAATTATGAGTATGATTTCAAGCAGATACACTCAACCTTTCGACTGATACTGTCTTTGTATACACATTATATATGTTTATATTATATATAATATATACGATTTATATTTATAAAGCAGTATACTATTTATAGAAGTCCCCTTCTTGTGCTTAAAGTTCAATATATACCTGGGTAAGTCGTTGGAAGATGGATGGATCGATGTATATATTCGATAAATGTTGGTTGTACGGGTTATTAATCTGGCAGCAATAGGTACTGGTCGTAATCTTCTCAGCTTAGAGGTTGGGCAGCGATGACAATCAGACTCCTGCTGACACTGGGGCACCCAGGCTCTCTCTCAGTAGTGGTGTGAGTCACCTGATGTACATGCGTTTGTTAATATAGCTACACAAGAGAGTGGCTTCGACTCTGTGTGCTCCTCGCTTCTGATTGTGTTAGGAGAGAATGTAAGTCCGATGTGTCGGGTTTGCGTTTTTACGTACCACCGATTCATCTGGTCTTCTGACCTTCCTGCAAGTGGCTCTGGCAGGTTTCTGAACACACACTCATGTCTGTCTACACCTAGTTGCTGGGGCATGCTACATAGTGATGTAGTCGGTAAGCCATGGAGGGGGGGGGGGTAATTGTTTAAAACACCCCTCACTCATCTCATCTTCTGTTCTTTGTTCACCAGCTTCAGGAGACAGTGAAGAGGAAGCTGGACAGTGCTCGCTCGCCTCTCAATGGTGACCAGAATGGCATCTGCGATGGGAACTTCTCGCCCAGCACAAAGAGACTTCGTAAGGAGGTGCCGAGTGGGGGTTTGGATTCATTGGTGCCACCTGTGTCACCCCTCCACCCAATGGACATTAATCCTCCGATGGCCCCGGCCAATAGCACTAACAACGGGAGCAATCATGCCCCTGGGCGGCCTGATGACTTGGGAAAGAATGGGAGTCTGCCAGATGTCAAGCTGAATGGTTCCCTGGACCTAGATGATGGATTCACACTTTTCAAAGACATGAAACAGGAACCTCTTGACGACACTGCCGGCATCGAGTCCTCTGACACCTCCTTGTCCAATCAGAAGCTCTTCTCGGACATCAACCTCAACGACCAGGAGTGGCAGGAGCTCATCGACGAATTGGCCAACACAGTGCCGGAGGATGACATGCACGATTTGTTCAATGAGGACTTCGAGGAGAAGAAGGAGGTGGAATTCTCACGGCCGGCAGTGCAGACGCCCCTTCCTCAAGACCCACCCCTAGCCCCGCCTTCCCAGAATAGTCAGATGTCTATGGGTTCCCCTCAAGTCCGACCCTCTTCCTCTGGGCCCCAATTCACCACAACAGCAAACGGTACCCCACCCCAGCAGTCTCCCGTGGTCGCCTTAGCCTCCGGCTCACCAGCTAATTGCACAACCCAGTCACCACAGACACCCACACAGGCACAAACGCAACCCTCTAGGCCTGGAAACGGATATCTCATGAACCCTGGCCCTGTGGTTGTACCTGGCTCTGCTCCCAGAACCGCTGGGACCCCAGGCCAAGGAGGGGGCGGTCCCGTCCCGGTGCCGACTTCAAGCTCTGAACTGACCCCGGCCGAGCAGCTGAAGCAGATGGCTGCCCAGCAGCAGCAGAGGGCGAAGCTCATCCAACAGAAACAGCAGCAACAGCAGCAGACCCAAGCAGCTAGCTGGTCGCCCGCCAGGCCTCCCAGCAGTCCGTATGGTGGGCCATTCAATTCCGACAAACCAAATAGCCCCATGATGTACCCACAAGCCTTTAACACCCAGAATTCTGTGGTGCCTGCTATGGGGAACAACCCTCAGAAGGCCATGAGCAACTACCTCCCACAGAACCCCATGAACGTCATCAACCAACAGCCCAACAGCATGGGCCAAAGCACCATGAGCAAGCAGCAAGGGGGCGTTCTCTCCTATAGTAATACCAAGCCCCTGAGCCACTTCAACACCGTGGATCATATTAGCCAGAGGATGACCCTACCGGTAGCTAACCCCGGCAAGAACACCATGATGCCCTACATGCAGTCCCAGGTGGGGCAGAACACAGGGCAGGCCCAGGGGCAGGTGGTCCATCTGACTGAGGAGCAGAAGCGGATGTTGCTTTTAAAGCAGAAGGTGTTGAATCAGACCCTACCTTACAATTCCTTGCAGACCCATGGACAGGTGAGTATTCCGCTTCTCATAACACTCTTGAGGTGCTGCAAGTGGATCATGGGATATTGAAACAGGTGTTGGCCCCAGTGTGGTTGGTTATAATCGTTGTTTAAAGGCCTCTTGAGTGTACGGGACCTTGTTTCCTACGTGTAAGGTTACGCCGTACGGCTGGAAGCCCGTCTGTTTGGTTTTTCGAATTTTTCACGGAGCACATTGGTGAGAAAATAGCCCATTAAATAACTTATTTCTCCTGAGCATCCAGCTCGGGCACATGGTGTGAAGAAGAGTTTGTTGTATGTAGGTCACAGCTTTTTGGTGCGGAAGGGGCCTGGCAGTGGAGGCTCTTACCAAGATGAACGTCTCTTTGCACCTGCCTCGGGAGGCCTGGGCTTTGGATGGGGGGGGGGAGTGGTAGGTTGATGTTGAGAACTCTGTATCCCAATGTGTTTCTGGGATACCCTGTATTGTCCATCCCAGGCCATGCCCCGGGGTAGCAGCTGCAAGCCTGATTGCCTACCACCGTTGCCCGGTTACTGGTGTGTGTCCCAGTTTATGAGCCGACAGAGTTGCTAAGTGTAATGTTTGCTGGGTGTGGTTTTTCAACCGTTAGATCCTAATAAAACAACCACTGGCTACTGATGGCCTTTAACAGACCAATCACATTTTCTACATACAACCACACGCATTCGGTGATGTTTAGGAAATTATCTGCCCTCGGCTCTATTTGTCCTACACTGAATACATCGTTGTAGTTAATCCTGTGTCGTGGGGCCATGTTTGGCGGTGAGAAAGGCTCACGACTCCATCCACATGGCAGTCAGTGAGCAGACGGGTCCCCGAAGCTCATGGGTGCGTACGTAACGACCGCTCTTCGGTCCAAATCGGCGGTTGGCTGGTTCACCTGAAACATGTGCTACGTTCTAAAACGGGCAAATAGAATCTGTAGCGCCACCAGTGCAGTGTCTGGGCTGTGGCCCGTTCGGTCAGCTGACGGGCATCAGCCTTCCAACCCTTTGAAGGAACATTTACACTGAGGCTCCTGACGGACATCTGCTGAGTAGGTCTACCGGAGGTCTACACTGTCTTTCCTACCGTTCCTCAGCTCCGCTGAAGCTGTGGCTTGCGGCGAGACCTGCTTCCCATCAGGCAGTCTGCCACGCTGCTGTTTGCGCATAGCGGCAGAGAACGTGCCCGTACACCAACATGGCGGTTAAGGGGACAGACTGATCATTCGAAGGGCGGGGCATCCAGCAGGACAATAAGGAGCTCCGAGCATCAGGGGTGATACAGGTTAATGGCAATGACAAATAAGACGTGCTTTTGTTGCTATTAAGTGTCTATGTGAGGGCTCTGTGTTTTCAGGCAGGACGGTTTCACCCGGAACAAGGACTGTATCTCTCTCACACGCGCGCGCACACACACAAACACACACTCGCTCCATCTGAAAGGGCGTCGGAGGGCCGTTCGGACAACAGGGAGGGCCGTAAGTCATATTGATTATCTGACCGGCTGCGGCTGCCGAGGGTGTCGTCGGCATTATTTATGAGCTTAGCAGGGATGGGGGGTGGGGGGGGGCGCTCTTCAGAAAGAGCAGCCTGAAGTGCTGTTTCACAGGTGGGGAAATGGAGCGCGTTGCGTAATCCTATTAGCGTGCGATTATGAAACTGAAGCCTGCTTTTTAAAAGGTTGTTAGTCAAGGTTTAAATGTTACTGCTCACTTTGCATATCGCAGCGGCAGTAATTTATTCTCTGGTGGCTAGGAAGGCTGCATGGAAGCAGATCGAATGTTTTTTTTTTTTTCCTTCTTCACCCCCCTACCCCCCCTCACCTCCCTCCCCAGCTAATGGATTTTGCAGAGGCGGTCCTCAGAGAGGTGATTGGTAGAAGTGGTTTGACGAGCGCCTAAGTGACCCTATTAGGGGAGTGATAGGATCATAAGGCGCACTAGCTCTGTGTCAGGCCCCTTAATACAGAGGAGAGGCTCATCTGGGGCTGGCCTTCCCCTCCTTCCCCTGGGGCCGAAAGGCCACCGTTATAACCAGCGCCGTCTATATATCCCCATAGCAGCTGCCTGACTCTCTGGAGCCCGAATCAGTGGCAGCACAGACAGAGAGAAAGAGGGTGAAAGAAAGGAAAAGACAGAGGGACCTCCTTCCTCACCCAGTCCTCAGAGAGATGTAACCCCCCCAGCCCGTGCACACCCCCCCGCCGGCTCCAGCTCCCGTTTTGCGCATTGGCACATGTGTCGAAGCTTGAGCTGGGTTCTCAGATCCTCTGGAGAGGCCTCGGGGGGGTACCTGTGCGGGGGGGCCTGCGTTTAGAGACCAACAGCACACCGGGGGCAACCGTGGGAATTATGAGCCCCCCCCCCAGTTTTGAAAACTGCAGAGCAAGATTTATTGATGCTGCTTTACAACCTGACCATTTGCTGTAATTGCTGTGACTGATGGTTATTAATATGCATATAAATACAGTGACTGTGTGTACTTTGCAGCGCTCGTACAGTACTTATAATCTGTAATTCAGCAAAATGGAGAGAGGTGCATGCTGGGTAAGCAAGGGGATAGCTTAGAGGCAACTGTGGCTAGCCTCCAGCCCTCTGGGGGGCCGCAGTCAGACTGTCCTGGACATGTTGCCACCCCTCAACTTTTACCAGTGAATGTTGTGAGAGGAGAAAGTTAATGCTGATGCAACCCCCCACCATTAATGGAAACATGCACTCCCATCTCGCTGATGTTATTCTCTGAGAGAACACCTCCCCCATACTGTTTTCTGTTTTTTTTTCTTTTTCCGAATCCAATTCCTGGCAGCGAATTCCTGCTCCCGTCAATGTCGGATCGATAGTGGGTCTCCTGACTCCGTTATCGCTCTGCTGTGCATGCTTACGGCATAGTGAAAACAGCCTTTCCCGGTGTGTATCCAACCTCTCCGCTGGCTCGGTTTGAAGGGAGGGGGTGTTTATTATTAATATCGTTCCGGCAGAGAGCGACAGGACAATATCACAGCTTGTCCAGTTATTTGATCAAACCGATGCTTGAAAAAATGCATCTTTTTGGGGGGCTGATCGTTTATGACGATTTCAAAGTATTTGTATGAAACTTGGTGGAAATATTCTGGAGGGATCCACACAGGATTTTTGGGAGTGTCTTGTGGGTGATGGGGTCATGGGGTCATGGGGTCGCAGACAGGCATGGTAGTGTTGACGTTAGTGAGCGGCGACTTCCTTTTCCACGCCGTGGCCAGCGGCTCCCTCACCGTCGCTACGGACAGATGGACGGCAGGTTAGCTATGAGTCGGGGCGTAAAGTGTCCATCTGCTCGTGGCTCATTTGAGAACCCCTTCAGGTTCCACCTCCTTCTGGAGTAGCGCACAGATGCACGACATCACGCCCTTTGACCTTTTTTTGAAAGTGCGCCGTGACGGGGGGGCTGTTAGAGCCTAGCCCACGTGACACCCCCTCGCCCAACAGAGAGAATACTCTAAGCCATTCACTTCCACAAATAATCCCACAGTGCTCTCAGAGATCGGGCTGCTTATCGTTTTGGCACATGTAAGTGTCAGGGGGTGAGGCTTTGAGGCCTGGAGGTGTGGCCTTGGTGCAATGTGAGCACCAGGGGGTGGGGCTCTGAGGCCAGGAGGTGTGGCCTTATTGCATTGTGGGAATCCAACCTGTTCCATCCATGTTCGAGAGCAAGAACGGTTACACTGCAGCGCAGATAGGCCGGCCACGCACACGAGAGCATACACACACACACAATCCTCGAGCACCGTAAAACTTTGGCTGTCTCAGTTGCTCTCAGTTGCCATGGATACCGTGGCCCACGGTACCTCGCTGCCTGAATCGATGGAGGCTCTACGAGAAGCCGGGTGCGGGGGGAGTGCGGGGGGTCTCGGGTACTTAGGAAGATGTTGAGAGCGTGCCGCGATTCCTTGAAGGCTGGCAGCAAAGGGAAGTTAACTCTCCCAGACAGTGCTTTTCAGAATCGTTTTTCCCCTCCCCCCCCAGACATATCACCATGCTAACATGCTAACGCTGCCTCCGACGTGCTGTCACCTTCCTACAAAGTAGCAGGTTGTGACAAGATAACGGTTAATACGGCGGGTAACAGCGAGGTGACGACTGACGCTGGTTTATTTAAAAGCATCCGTGTCTGAGAAGGGGTTGGTGGCGGCTTTGTGTTGGTTTCCTTTCTGTTTTCCCAGAATCCTTAGCGACACTTGTCTGTCCGAGAGGCTTCCCTCCACTCCCCCGTGGATATTCAGTTACAGCTGGAAGGAGGACCACAGTATGTGTGCGCCGGGGGCGGCTCACGCTTTTGGCGGGCTGCGACGGAGTCGTCTTTCCTGTGTGGTTGTCTGAGACACCCTTGGACTGCCACCACACAGGAAGTGACACACATGAAGATGGTGGGGCAATCCTGGCAAATGACACTAATCCCCAGCTGCCCATTAGTCAGTTCATGGTCAACCCCTGATTCTAATAGTTACATTTAGGATTTAGGCACTGTTGGGGGGGGGGGGACAAGCGGAATTTGCTGGGACTCTCACTAGTTTGTTTTGGATCCACTCTCTTTGGAGTCACTGCTTCACCAAAAGGCAGAGCCGGTTAACAGACTGCTATCTGATTCTATGCAGCTGTCTTTTGGTCCTTTGGGGTTCTAGACAGACCGAGAACATGCAAATCAGCTGACCTGGGTCGTATCGTGCTGCACGAGTCCCCGCAGACTTCCTGTGGGAGACGGTGAGCGGCTAGGTGGGGGGCGGCGTACACAGGCTGCATTTCGGATAAAATGGCCTAAGAAAAGGCTGGTGTTTGTCAGTGCTGGCAGGACACGTGGTGAACAAAACACAGATACAATGAGGCGGAACGTTTGCCAGGACGCTATGGAAACGATGATCAGGGCTAATGCTGAGTTACAGGAGGCTGAGGATACAGGAAGGAGAAGCAGGGGTGCTGTGGTGATCTGGGAAGTGGCCAGTGACCAATCTGCTGTCTTCTTACAATGATCCTTGATGCCCAAGCTCTTCCTGGGCCCTAGAAAACATTGCAAACATTCCAAACATTGCAACCCACACCACCATGCTAAGAGACCCATGGCTGATAAACCATTTTTTTCCTCACACATAAAGGAACACTGACCAGGACCAGGGGAGCTACACCATGCTAAAATAGTTAGCTGCAGTATTGCTAGCCAGTGTTACTCACGGACACAGTGCTAAAATGGTTAGTGGCTCTACTGCTAGCCAGTGTTACTCACGGGACGCAGTGCTAAAATGGTTAGTGGCTGTACTGCTAGCCAGTGTTACTCACGGGACGCAGTGCTAAAATGGTTAGTGACTATACTGCTTGCCAGTGTTACTCTGGTGATAGGGTTGTCACCCATCCCTTATCGTCCCACATTGGAAAAACTGCTGTGTCCCGTATTATGCAGGACTATCCTGTAGTGTAAGGGACGAGTGGCAACTATATTTGGTGACGCAGTGTTAAAACGGCTAGCAGCTGTACTGCTAGCCAGTGTTACTCTTGGAACGCAGTGCTAAAATGGTTAGCTGCTGTACTGCTAGCCAGTGATACTCTTGGAACGTAGTGCAAAACGGCTAGCAGCCAGTGTTACTCTGGCAGGGACAATGTAAAGCGATTTGCGACAATGTAGTATTTTGAAAATGCGCTATATAAATACATTTAATTGAACTGAATTGCTAAAAAGGATAGAGGCTGTACTTCTAGCCAGTGTCACTGTAAAGCACCTAAATGTGGTCAGAATTAGCTTTACATAATAAATCTGTTTACTTGTCATTATCGCAGTTGGGGTTGTGCTGACTGATGATCCGTCCTGTCTACTGAACAGCCAGATATTTCTCTCATTTTTTTTATATTGAAAACTGCAGTTCCGAGGAGGTTTTTAAGATTACTGAATGTTTCCCTGATTGGCTCGCCTGAGCTACATGACAGCCCATAGTTCAACCAATCACTGGGCCAGTTGTGGTGTCAGGTGACCCCATGGGTGGCGGCCTCTGGGTCCTACTGCTCCTGGTGTTGAGCAGGGCTGAATCATTACTGCTTTATCACATTCTTCATAACACATGGACCTTCCTGGTCTGACTCTTTATTCTTTAATACAGCTTTGTCATTGTAACCCTCACTCATCTGGACCTTTTCACACTGACTATTTAAGTTTGCAGTTTAAAACTGCTGGAGAATCGTCATTGTCAACCGATTCCAGATGAATCAGTTTCAGTGGTCTTGTGCACAGCGTTGTTATTTATAGGATTATTATTATTATTTTATTTTTATTTTATTTTATTTTTTATAAATTGTCGGTGGATTGTCACCAAACCTGAGTGAAAGAATGGGTTTACAGATTTTATATCAGAGAGAAACTTTGTCATCTGTCACTACTGATGACATTTATTTTTCTGTAAGAGCAGGTCTCGGAGATTTTCATCTTTTTAAGCGCGGCGGAGATGTGCTGGAGAGAATAGGCTGAAGGGGATTGTTTTAAGGAACACCGATTTTTCACAAAGACTGGATCGGCGGCAGTGGTGGGGG
>JAODLC010000054.1:8336070-8370824 GCA_026781145.1 Hippopotamyrus pictus | reverse complement strand
CATCCTTCCATCTTCCAGCATCTTATCCTTCGCGGTTTCGGGAGGGGGGGGGAATGATGGTGGGGGTGGCAGGCGTTTATTAGAGGATGAGGAGGGGGGTGGACAGCAACTGGAGCAGGGTGGGGGGAGCTGTCTGTGCTCCCATGGGACTCCTCTGGCTGTTGTAAGCAGTGCAGGGCTGCATCCACCCCCCCACGGCGAGTACAGTTTGCTCACCGCGAGGACGGCGGTCGCCTGGCCGTCCGCTCGCTGCCGACGCATTTCTACGCGGCCGCTCGCCCTCAGACAACAGGGAGACATATATTATACTGGTCATGATTAAGCCATCTGCCGGGAAGAGGCTGAGCCGAAGCTGACAGGACGGAGCAATGTCGCCACCCCCTGGCTGGAGGCTGCTATTGCAGGCAGGCATGCAAAGCGCTTCAAGCCGCTTAGTCTTTGATTACTGTGTTATCGTACGTATTTTACACCTGCGCTTAAAACACATTATATCATTCAGTGTATGCCATGTGTGGCCTTCTCTGGTTTTTGGGTTTGCCCCTGCGACTGAACGTCATTGAATTAGATCTTTATTGAGCACTATAGCCCCCTCTCTGTATGTTTATGGAGGTTCAGCATTGATTGTCTTCTTCTTCTGCATGTCGTGACCCAGCCCATGCCCATTTCAGTCGCTCAGCCAATCAGATGCGCGTAGAGCACGACCGTTCAAGCGTACAGTGCCTCGTGGCGGCGACAGGCAGAGCCGACGCCCACCAGGGGGTGCTGTTCACTGTGTTTCTTTGGCCTTGGAGAGAGCAGGCCGCATGCGTAGGCGTGTGCGTGTTTGTAATTAAATGGCATGTTCGGAAGACCCACCGGTAGCAGCAGGTTTAACGCTCACCATGAAAGGTGATTGCCCCCTGAAGAGCTCTCTCACCCGTCACTCACTGATTCAAAACACATCATTGGCTAATGATAAGCTTGGTCCCAGTCTATGGCCTCTTATTTTTTTAAAATCCCTGAATTGCTCTCGTCGCCTGTTGACAACAACATACACGTCGCTTCCTGGATCGATCGGTGACGGGCAATTCCACTCCGGAAAGAGGGTATTAACAGGTGATCCGATGACAGCTGGCGTCCGTGGCGGTGATCTCACAGAGTCCGAGAGGCTCCTTGCCACGGTGAGGGCCTCCCTTTTAGATCCAGGGACTGGACAGTCGTTGCCTTGGTAACCACCGCGACCCACTCAAAGTGTGACATAAATCAAGGGGCTGTGAGTGCTGTCTCGCAGAGCCAGGCCCCAAAACGAGGAGCGCAGGATTCAGACATGTCCAGCAGCACAGCTCGCCTGAAGCAGAGCGCCCTCTACTGGGGTGAAACACTTCAGGCGTGAGATGGAGGCGGTAATGGCACTGTGGGAGGGTGTTCCCCTTATTAATACATTTTGTTAGTGTTTTAATTAGTATGTCTGCTTTATTGATTAATCTCTCTCAGGTTTGGTTGGCTCTCTACAGCCCGTCCATCTGGCTGCTGCCTTTTAACCCGACAGTTGTCATTAAGCTGAGCTAAAACCGTGTCATTAGCATCTATAAACATTAATTAGAGTTGATGTATCAAAGTCGACTTTATTGTCGCCGTGTACACATATAAAGAACTGAGGTAGACTGCCTTCCTAGTGCAAGCGTTAGATATCGCGAAAGTATTAAAAATATAGGAGAATCGATCATAAGAATAGCCTGAGGTAAAGAAAAAAGTGGAATAAATAGTTTCTTGACTTGAGTGATGTATGCGGAATCAGCCAAGTCGTGGCCTTGCGTGGTGTGAATCCGAGTGCACCCGCACATAAGGGTGATTGAAGAGACTTTAACTAAGCCATGTGCCCTACGCTGCATGGGATTGGCTCCAGCCCCCCATGTGACCCTGAGCAGAGCAAGCGGTTGGTAGATGAGTGGACGGATGCTCTGCCACAAGGCATGTGATGGGGGCGTCCTTTCAATACGGGGTTACCAATCTAGGATGACCATGTGTACCATCCGACCATGTGCACCATCCGACTGCTCTATGTTTGAAAGCCGTCTCTCTCCCTTTCTCTCAGGAACAGAACATAGTTGGTGTCCCACGGCAGCCTGGTGGGGTCCAGCCCTCGCTCAGTGGTCCAGGAGGCGTGGTGCCGGGGACCAATGGCAGCGCGCCGGGATACCTGGGCAACCCACAGCAGGCGGCCATGATGAAGCAGATGATGCAGATGGAGCAGGAGAAGCGCGTGCAACTGCACCTGCTCGAGCAGCAGAAGCAGCAGGCTCTGCGCGAGCAGAGGCAGCAGCAGCTGCTGGCCGAGCAGGTACCCCGCGACGGACAGCTCCGTGCGCCGATCTCCAAGCCCTGGTCTATGGCCTCTGGTCTTTAGAAACTGGGTCATACATTGTGCTCCTTATACAGTGTATGCAGTGTTCCAGTAGCACTGGATCATATATGGTATTTTATAAATACTGAAGAAATGGAGTGTTCCATTGGCACTGGGTCATATACCGTGCTCTATGTACGTTATATATATATTGGATTAATGCAGCATTCCATTGACACTGGATTGTATCCGATGCTCTATGAATACTGGATAATGCAGTGTTCAGTTGGCACTGGATCATATCCGGTGCTCTATAAATACTGGATTATATGCAGCATTCCATTGGCACTGGATCGTATCCGATGCTCTATAACTATTGGATAATGCAGTGTTTCCTTGGCCCTGGATCATATATAGTACTCTATAAACACTGGACTACATACAGTGTTCCATTGGCACTGGATCATATATGGTGCTCTATTTATACATTGCTCTTAAATATTGGGCTCTTGTCTTTAGACAAGATATACTGTGTTCTGCAGACAATGGATCATATAAGGCGTTCCATTAGCAGTGTATCATATGCCCTGTTGCATCAACACCGGATTAAATGCTGCACTACGTAAACAATGGATCATGCACAGTTCTCCATACATAATGGATTATAAGCAGTGGTCCATAAATATTGAATAATGCATATTGCTCCATAAACACTGTTCTCTAGACACTGGATCATATACATTGTTCTATCAACACTAGATTGTTTATAGTGCTTTATAAGCACTGGATCATGTGCATTGTTCCACTGAAGCTGGATTATACTCCATAAACACTGTTCTCTAGGCACTGGATCATATACATTGTTCTATCAACACTAGATTGTTTACAGTGCTTCATAAGCACTGGATCATGTGCATTGTTCCACTGAAACTGGATTATACTCCATAGATACTGGTCCCTGGTCTTCAGAGACGGGATCATACGTTGTGTTCTGCAGATAAGCTACCTCTTGGCCCGGAGGTGACATCGCTTAATCATGTCATGCAGTGCTCTATCTACCCCAGAATCTGAGTGGTGGAGTTGTCTGTCTAATCCCATGTTGTTTATCCATCTAATGCCCCCCCCCTGCCTCCACAGTTACAGCAGCAGCACCCCAGGCAGCTGCCCCACCAGCAGAGAAGCCCTTACCCCGTTCAGCAGGTGAACCAGTTCCAGGGTAAGACATGATCCGCATGACCACAAACACAGCAACCGGGTCCAGCTCATGGCATGGGATGGACAGGGGGTCCTGTTAATGGAATTTAAACATTTTAAAATCACTTGTAGTTGGACTCTATTGTGTTGCCTCTTATATGGCACCAGTTAAACGTTTGGACACATCTACCTATAGAAAGGTTTATTTGTTCTATTGTCTATGTTTTAGAATGATTATAAAGACGTCAAAACTATAAGATGACACATTTGGAATTATGCATCAACCAAAAAAGTATTTTAAAAAAAAACTAATTTGTTGGGGGGACAGCTCTATAGGTTGGGATTCAGAAGGTTTTTGGTTCATATCCCTGATTCGGCAGAGCGAACCCACCTTTGGGCCCTTGAGCAAGGCTCTTAATCCCAACTGCTCCAGGGACTGGCTGACCCTACTGTCCCCTCTACCCCAGTTCCATGAGGTGGCCTCCTGGGATGCTTTTCCAGCTGTCCTACAGGAGCTCCCACATATGCTGAGCCCTCATTGGCTGTTCTTCCTTCAGTCTCTGGTCAAACTCCTCTAAAACCATCTGTACTGTGTTTAGGTCAGGTGACCAGGTCATGTGATGCGACACTATCACTCTCCTTTGTAGGCGGCTAGAACTATAACCAAAAACACTGAAGTCCCTCTGAATGAACACTTACCCAACAATATTTAGAACTGCTCAGAAACTTCCCCGATGAAGAATAAATCTTGCCCGTCAGTCACACGTGGCAGAGCCGCCCGCTCGTAACTGACTGGAGGTTAGAGCCTTGTGAAGGAGAACGGTGCTCACTGTAACAGCCGCATGTTAGCGTGGGGAGGGCTGCTGTCGCATGGCTGACCGTGGAGGAGCCAGAGGAGCAGGTCCAAATCCCAGTTCCCTTGGCTGATGATGGGGAAAGCTGATGGCATGCACCCGGAGAAACCAATGTCTCGACTGGTTTTGCATCATCTGTGTCGCTTCTGCGGAGAAGATGAACCCGAAAAACTGTAACCAAAATTGAATCTGTGACGCCCAATCTACAGGCAACACCTGAGTGAAAAGCAAAGACTTTTAACTCCTCAAACGTTTTCTTGGAGAAATGGAGAAAACGGTTACTGTCAGAGACCCACATTTGTAAAGTTGACCACAGGTTGTCCCGGGGTTTCTACCCAGTGAGGACATGCTTTTTGTGGGAACTTCTTATGGTATTTAGCAGCAGGTCACAGGATGGTTATGTTCAGGACTAAAGACCTTTGCTAGTCTAAGTCCTGATCTGTCCTGAATTATGAAGGCTGAAGGAGACTTTGAAGCTGTTTCATTGAAAAATCCTTATTTATTAAGCAAATAACTGTTGTGTTTTAAATTAATTGTTTTCCGTCCAACTCATGCAATTATATGGATGGAAGTTACTCGGTTTGAGTACTTGCAGGTCAGGCTCAACAAGTTTCCTAACTCTATCTAGAAGTAGCACCAAGTTTCATCTAACACTCAGTGCTGTAACTCAAAGTGAAGCCACATCAAACACCTTGTGGTGTAACTCAGAGAAATGTAACATCCAACACACAGTGGTCTAACTTGGAACAAAGCCACATCTAACAGTCAGTGGTGCAACTCAGAGCAAAGTCACATCCAACACCCGGCAGTGTAATTCAGAGCAAAGTCACATCCAACACCCGGCAGTGTAATTCAGAGCAAAGTCACATCCAACACCCAGCAGTGTAATTCAGAGCAAAGTCACATCCAACACCCAGCAGTGTAACTCAGAGCAAAGTCATATCAAACGCCCAGTGGTGTAACTCGGTTACATCCAACACCCAGTGGTGTAACAACTGGTAATAAATCTGGAGCGCCTGCCAACAGGTCTCAGAATTTTTCCAAGGACTCACACTTAAATCTAACCTGTGAGAATCTAATTTCATGACAGGTGTTTGGACTCACAGTACTTCCATGAAATACATCCGGTAATTTTTAATCTACAGTGCTGCTGCACTTCTTCACCAAAGATGCAGCGTCCATCAGAAATGCGAAAAGCGCAACTTTTTCGGCTCCAATTGTCGTCATGGCAACCTGACCCAGATCTCAAGTGTTCCAACGACTTGAGTCAGATCGGCAAGGAAACAGATTTACTTTGCTAATGGAAAAGAGAAGCTCTCCATAGACGTCCCGGGGGCACTGCTTTGTTCTCCTTGAAGGAGTCGTGTGTGATTTCGTGCTGTTCTTCGTAGACATTCGAGGGAGGCATGCATCTGTGCTGGTCTGTTTCTAATGTCTCCTATTGATTGGTAGCAGGAGGGTCAGCCAGTAATTGTTTAAATCTTTATGTATCTAAAGCAGGGACAGAAAATGGTGGATCTCGATCACTAAATCATAGGCAGCTCCAGAACAGATCTGGGGACATTTTGAGTAACGATGCCATCTGTTCTCATTGGTCCTGGTCCCATGAGAAGACGGCTCATTGGCTGTCAGTTTTTCAGCTCCGCCTACTGCCAGGTTTTCATGCGTGGTTCTTGTTTTCAGGCTCGCAGCAAGAGATGGCTGCCAGGAACCAGGCTCTCCAGAACATCCGCAACGCCAGGCTGCTCCAGCAGCAGCAGCAGCAGCAGCAGCCGCAGCCGCAGAATCAAGGGATGCTCCAGATAGCACCAGTGCAGAACTCCACCCCCATTCCCGCGGGGGCCGGCCAGTCAGACATGGGCGTGGCCTACACCGGACAGCCGGCCGGTCAGCAGAGCATGTACGGCCTCAATGCCGGCGTGAACCAGATGCTACAGCACCCAGCCCAGGGAGGCGTGGGTATGGCCCACAATGCAACACAAGTGCAGAGGCAGCCCGGTAGCGGGCATGCAGGGGGCATGGTGAGCGGGTACGCACAGGGCATGCTCATGAACCCCGACATGTCCCAGCAGCCCATGAAGGGCCCTGCCATCGCCAAGGGCCAGGCGCAGAGACTGCAAAGCATGATGGGAGGAGTCTCCCAGGCTTGGCCACAGCAGCAGCAGCAGCAGAACTTGCAGGCGACGGCGGGCCGGACTAGCGGGGAGATGGCGGCCTTCAACGGCAGCCCCGTGTACGCCATGCAGGCTGGCCAGCCTCGTATGGTCAAGCAGCACTTTCCACAGGGGGTGAGCCAGCCCATGGTGGACCCCAGGGCCGTGAATCCAGCCATGGGAGGCCAGATGATGCCCCACGTGGCGGCCCAGTCGCGGACCAACCAGCCACGGCCCGTAGCTTTGCCCGGCATGGCGCAGGTCGTCCCCAACATGGCCCCATTCAGCCAGGCGCAGAGCCAACCAATGGTGGCAGCCGGAGGCTCGTACATGCAGGGCAGCCAGCCACCCACATACCAGCGGACGCCCAGTCAGGACCTGTCGTACGGCTACAGCGGGCAGCCGTCTGGAGGCGGAGCCTATAACCTGCCAGAGAGGGCGGAGCTGGACTCTGCAGATGGCTGGATGGACGAGTTCTTTTCCAGCCAATAGCGGGCAGGCATGGGTGGGGCTTCAAGTTCACTATGGAGGGACACAAAGAAGGAGGAAGGAAGGAAGGACCTGGGTGAACGACAAAAGCTTTCGATTTTTTAAGATTTTAATGACCTGGAGAGAAAAAAAAATGTGGCTTTTATGCACTGTCATGGTATTTAAACACCTCCTGATGGGAGTGCAGTCTGTCAGGAGTTTAATGGTTTTTCACACGGGATGTTGTTTTTAATTTTAAAAATGTCATACTCTCCCCCAGTTTCAAATCTGCACTGCGAAATCTGTAAAATCTGAATTATACTTAAATTCCAGGCACTGGAGGGGAAACAGCCGTTAAGAAAACTGTTGATATTTTTTGATTGGGATTACAGGATTGTTGGTAGCGTCTGTATCATGCCACGTAGCTCGTCGATTCGGAGTGTTTTTCCATTGTGGGTCTCGTGGGGGTCATTAAGTCGAAGCATTCTCTGCATTACTATTGGCATGCAAGGCTTTGACTTTAAACCTGACGATCCTTTGTTTACCCCAGAAGCTGTAGAGAACATCAGGTGCTTCTCCTACCCGTAATGAATTTAACCCCCCCAGCAGCGCACCACACATTCCCGCTTACAGGCTTGCCTTTAATCTGCATTTGTCTGCTATTTACACCCCGAAAATAACAACAAAACAGTCAGGATTCTTTGTTGGGCGTCAGTATGGGCCCTGGTAGGGCGGCACGTCTCTTAGCAACCAACAACGCGGCGTCTGAATGGTTGGAATCACCACACATGTGACTGTGGCGTTCTGACCGAAGTTCTGACTGGCTGAACTGTCATGTGGAAGCTCACACTGATTGATAGGAAATGAATGGAACAACCAATAGTAACTTCAGCAAATTCTTAAATATGTGAGCTTGAATAGGAAAATTGAATTTTAACCTAGATATTTATGCAGAATATGTATTTTAATGCCGCAAATACATTCTCATACCTGCGCTTCACACATTTTGAGGCGGGGGTTAGAACGATCGTGAAATGCGGAGTGAAAATTTGGAACATAACTGGATTATATTGGATATAATTGGATATAATTCTTTTTTTTTGGGACTTACATTGTCTGAATACATGCTCCACCATGACAAAAACAGAGATTTTCTACTTTAACTAGAGATTAATTGGGTCTAAAGTTAATTTATTTTTTTTTTTAACTTTAATGCATATAGGCTTTATATCAGTCAAGGCCTAACAAAGGATTTATGTTTGACTGGGTCATTCTGTTTTTATTTTTCCTCTCCATTACAAATGTTTCTGACACAGGAGCGTTCGCTCTGGAGACAGGAGGGGGCAGTGTGGAGCCCCTAGTTGAGGCCTGTCTCCACCCCCCAGGACAACTACCTGCCAGATTCCTCCAGGTCACGTGGTCTGGGACCAATCGGATGTAGACTTTGTTCTTTCTGTTGTCGTCGGTCATTTCCGTTGGTCTGTTATATTGTTTAACTGGTGCTGACGTATATGTGATAATGAAAAAAAGTATATAAAAGAAAGTTGCTATTTGTAAATATGTTTTTACAGGTTTAAATACATCAGATGATATGGCTATACCCTCTGTAAAGAAATTCCTGTTTGTTGAAAATAGAGACATATTTTTATTTTGTTTTTTTTTTTTCACTTTTAAAATCATCTGAGCTACACACCATTGCACTTCAGACAATGTCTTACTACTAATTTGTATTGTAATTCAAATTTTTATTTGGTCATTTTTCTAGTTTGAGATTTTACTCTGTACTTTAAGCAGTGCTTATTTCTTTTTATCCTGTACAGAATTGCAAAATGTAAACGCGAGAATACAGACACACATTTGTTTTTCAGAAAAGAACAACAAAAATAAAGATGGTTATCTCATTGATTGTATTAAATGAGCAATTTTTTTCAATCTGATTGCTTCATTTTGAGAATCAATTATAACATCGATATTTCAATCTTTTTACCCCGATAATTTAAATGTTAATTATTATAAGAGCATTAACCAGTAGTGGGGGCAAGGCCAATCTGGCCAATCTGTTTTGCAAGCCACCTTGTCTTAGGGTGCCCTTTGGCTAGGGGGCACTAAAGAGCAAGTGAACAAAATCTGAATACCCATGGTTGCATTCTGTGACATTATGGTTATTTAGACTAGTTTTAATATTTCACTACTTTTCTTGTGAAACAAACATGAGCTAGCTAGTTAGCCAGATACCAAAATGTTTTAATATGAACAGACATAATTTTTTTCTGCTGCTGGAGGAAGCTCAGCAGAATCTCACCTGGGGGGGCGGGGGCACCAGAACACTAGGGAACTAGAATGATCGATTTGCTGGCCCCACCCCAGCTGGGAAATTTTACTCTCAACCCCCACCACCATTCAGCAAATGTTACCATCAGGTTTGGGCCGGCACTGAATATCAGTATCGGCGACTTTGGTATTACTTGGCATCGGATCAAAAATAGAATCAGTGGTATGGCCCATTCCTACTGTCCAATCCTATGCTTGGAACATACCAAAGCCCCCACGTCCTGAGGGGAGGTCTGTTTGTGCAAAAGTCACTCAGCAGGCTGTTGGACGACCCCGTGATTCCAGCGCTGGATGCATACGAGTACCTATGGCTTCCCTGAGAAGCTGCCCGGTCAGCAGTGAGCTCTGTGGGCCGCGATATACTTCTGGTGAGGCGACGCATGCGCAACGCAAGCAGTGTAGTGACTTGAACGCGTAGTTTACGTAAAGGTTATGTCCATCAGGGGGCAGTGCGAGGAAACCATCTTGGTCGGCTCCTTCGTTTCCGGTATTTGTATGAGGTTGTGACGTGAAATTATGTACGCTGCTGCCTCCACCGTGATCGAGTTGCTAATATATTACTACCGCTGCTCCACATGGTACTTCGCTCTGCCACATATCATTTTACTACCCCAAGTTGAATGTTGCATTGTATGTTGTTAGATATCGTTAGTATTTAATAATTAGCCTGCACGACACTGGAAAATACGTATAGGTATAATACCTATTGCAGTATTTTTAAAGAAAAAAATAATCCATTTCCCACAAACGCGTCTACTCGTGAGTGATTTAATCAACAAGGATGAAAATAATTAGGGATGGTTTGAGGAGCGCAGGCAGAGCTCATGCAAAAGTAGCGGCGGTAAACTTTAAACTAATGTTAAACATATACTAGATAATCCTGAAAAGGAGCGGTCATTAAAATTGCACAGGTTGCTAAGTTTTGTTTCCTCTAACCATATAAATGTTCTAGCGAAACGTAAATCCCACGCTCTCGGCGAATTTTATAACCAAGCTTTATAAATATCGGAACTATATTGAAAAATAACGTTGCTTATGAAAGTATGTAAGTCAGAATTTCAAGTTAGCGCTTCATTGTACTTCGTACACGATACTGCTTTCTTAGAAACGTAACCTGATATTAAGTTTTGAAGAAGCTGTACATAGAGGGTCGCAATATACAGTGTTCGCAATATTTTCTCTCTTGCCTCTGAAAATATACAGTCATTAATTCTTAATCAGATGTTGCTTTAATACATAGTCCCGTGACAAAAGGTATCCCAACTGCCACCCCAATTTTTGGCGCTACTGCATTTCGCGCGCGCGTCGCGTTAACTCCTCGCGCAGGTGCACCTATGACGCGTGGAATTAACGCGATAAAGACTTGGCGGCCATGATGCGTACGCATATGCGTCGTGAGAGTCAAGTATAAAACAACTGCGTAACGCCCCTCACGCCTCTGCCTTCTGAGGATGGAATAATCCAGAATGTGCTCCACTCACCAGGGAAAAGGACGCCACAGAGGATTAGCAATAGCGATTAGCATTGGCCTACCCTTCCAAAGGACAGAGGACCTGACCCGTGCCCAGACACTCAGCGGTCTCAGCAGAGATGCTAATTTGAGTCAGAGTCGCCTGTGGAGGTCTACAGGCTGTTTAGGGAGGGTGTGGCCTTCAGCATGACAGGGCAGAGACCCGAAGAACAGGCTCAGTATACTAAAAACAAAAAAAACACATCCTGAAATATGTCCTGTGAACATTGATTTTTGAAAGTAATTCAGGGCCAGTGAAACCACCCTCTTTTGTGTTTTGGGGAAGAGGGTGGTTCACTGGTTTGAAATGGAAAATGCCAGCAGTTTTAGGTTAAAGGGGAAATGCTGTATTTTCCTCATTCTCTGTCTTACAAGGCTTCCTAATGTTTCCCTTGGTACTGGTTTCTCTAGGTGAACAGGGTTAGGCGCAGGTGGTTAGCCTTCAAACCATTCCACACATCCTGCCAGGGACGCCTCACCCGGCCATTTCGCAGCGAATCACATGCAGCTAATCACCCCGCAGCTCTGTGGGTGTTAATTCGGTTATGAATCTAATAATAACCAGCCAGAAGCTTCTGGAAGGATTTCACAAAGGACTAGCACTTCTGCAAGACATCGCGGCTGACAACCACGACTTGCACCAGCTGTCACCCAGAACTTTCTGCTCAGTAATCTCAGCATTTATCACACATACATATATTGTACAGCTGTTTCTGGCACTTCTGCACTATTTTAGAAACACTTTTACACTATTTTAGAAGCCACTGCATTTTGTTGTGTGAGTACTTCTGCCAGATGCAATGACGATAAACTAAGTTGAATCTAATCCAGTCTAATTTAATGCAGATTTGCTATTAACCAAAGAAGGTATGATCACTACTAGGAAAAAGGTCAAATTGGAGGCTGGTTCAGTGTGGTGAAGAGAAGCATTTTGGTAAAGAGGGCAGGGAGTCTTTTCTTACCAACCAGTAACTAGCAGGTTAACCAAACAGAGGTTATCTAAACCAGACAGCAGCTGACCATGCTCCAGGATCCCAGCTGGCTCAGAGTTACTCTATTGTCCTGGAAACAGGCTGCCGTTTTGATGGTCGTCCCCAAAGCAATTTATCAACAGCAGTGAGACTGCAGTTTTATCAGCCAGTGGTGTCATTGTGTTCTTGGGGGTGGGATGAGGGGGCCACCTTTGGTTTACGAGAGAGGGGGGGGGGGACCAGAGGAGGGTAGGTTTACCAGCGGCTGCCAGACCCCCACCACCTTTCCATAATTAAGAGCACGTATGCTACAGAGAGCCTCTTTATTCCTCACGCCGTCGTCCCCGGCAACCGCACACGCATACTCCTGACCGTGATGAATGGGAGGCATCGTTACTTCCCGACGTCAGGATGGGGGTGGGGGGCTGCTTATGAATGTATCCGGAGGGGGGGACCCCTCCCTGGGGGTCCCGGTGAATGGAGGACATTATCTTCCCCTCCCGCAGACGGTCGTAATCAAGTACTCTGAATGCTGGTAAAGTGTGACCGCTTTGAGGGGGCAGCCCCCGCACATTTTAATCATGGTGATTAATACCCTGTCACCTGCGGGGAGGATGACTGGGCCAGCCAGGATGGGACCCTGGGTCGGCCCCGGGGCCCGTCTCCCCAATTAGCTTCGCGAAGACCCGCCTTCGCTCGTCACCGCTCATTAATATGCGGATCAGCCGCCACCTCGGCGTATCACCGGCACCGAGAGGTTAATGGAGGCCGCGCCCCGTTCTGGCTTTTGCACGCTGTCGTGAACCCTAACCCTCACGTCACTCCTAACGAGTAAAACGGTGACTCTGTCTTTCCCGGCCATTTTTTTGCCATGTCCCTCCTGCCCTCTGGAACAGGTACGCAAAATAATATTTTTTCATAAGCCCTTTAGACGTTTCCTACATTTGGACAAGTGACCGTCACCTGTTTTAGAACCGTCCCTTTATGAAGACAAAGTGAACCTTATTTTAGCGGAATATCTATATATATGTAATATAAATATATAGACTCACACACAGTCCTGCATCCTCAGCATCGGTGGGAACGGGGCAGTCCACAGCTATTGCTGACCACGGCAAAACTATTCTGAAATAATAGAATCGACCGTGTCGTCGATATATTTTCACACTGTCCGAATGCTCAAATCGCACGAAAAGTCCCAGCAGTGTAGCTTAAACTAAACAGCAGAACGTTGATTGTAAGGATGCTCCGAGCATATTTGGCAGGCTGGGGGCAATGGCCTACCCCCTATATTTATAAAGGCCTAACCCCTATATTTATTAAGGCCTGCATGTCTTTGGTGAAACCTGTACTGCTCTGATTTAAAATCACAACACACAGGATCTGTGGTGCTGTGACCGGCCAGCCCACGAGAGTCATTCTGTCTGCTGATAGCTCTGCATGGTCGGATAAGGAACATGATGTCATTTTACAGCACCAGGTCCCCCCCCCCCAAGGCACAAACACTGCTCCTTCACTGTGTCCCCATTTTCGAAGATGAAAATACCCCCAGATACCCTACGAAACAACCGCAAGAGTGAGCAGCAGGATGAAATCAAACACCTTCCACGGCCTCTAGATCTAAACATCATTCAGGCTTAATGGGAATTTCTCTAAAGGAGAATGTGGAGGAGATTTCCAGCTCGTGGAGGTTTTGGTTCTTAAAGAATGGCCCAGTAACCAATTACACACAACTCCCATCTTGTATGGCAGCAGTCTCAGAAGGACCGAAGCTGTTCTGAAGGCAAAGGGTGGCTCTAACCCTAATTAGGTCCCTGGTATCAAGTGTTTTTTGTTATTTTTCCCACCCGGTAATTCTTTCAAATACTTAATGGACTAATGCATAAATAGCAGGCCACTAAATAAAAATGTGAGTATTTTTCCTATTACTGTTGCATTTCAGATGCAATAACAGGCGCTGTTAAAGTCTGAGTCACTTTCCCCAGCTGTGTTAAAAGCAGGCCTGTTTTTCATGTCTTGCTGGATGTTTAAAGGTATTAAAGGAATCGTGGTCTTAAAGGGATAGTGGGTTCTTTTTTTCTCCCCACACATCCAGCTTGCCCTTCCTGCTGCAATAGGCCACATGGCCCCTAGCTGACTGCTGTCGTTACATGGTCCCAGGGGAAGGGAGGGAAGCGCAGGTGCCATGCCGACTCCATCTTGGGGAACCTGTCGGGGAACTCCCCCACTTTTCTTGACCCTGATGGTTGCTGCCAGACATTCCCATAACGTGGATGTAGACACCTTGGAGAAATGGGCCTATACCACTTGTGGGCGGGGCATTGAGGGCAGTGGGCGGGGCATTTGTGGGCAGTGGGCGGGATCACACGAGGCAGAACAAACCAACAACAGAACCAGACACGTCCTCACATTCTAACCCACCTTCTTTATGCCTGTATCACATCCAGGGCTCCAAACGTGCATAGATTGAGGCTTTAAGGAGCTCAGTCCCTGGAAGAGTCAGAGACAGGTAGGAGACTGAAGTTTTGTGAAGGTGTCATGCATTCACCGGGATTCACATCCTCAACCATCTCCCGTTTTCTGAAATCCACTCTGGTATTTCAACATGTTTCAGTCTTTACAAATCATGGGCTCCAGCACGCCAAGGTGATTCAGCTTTGAAAACTAACCATGAACTTAAAGGAGTTTTAATGAAATGTTTTTTAGCTATTACTCTCTCTACCCAAAGCCCTAATAATGTAATAATAACCCTAGTCTGTATATGAACTATTACTGCAAACTCAAGTACATCCATATGGCTTTTGCAGACACTTTGAAACTGTAGCATTCTAATGCTACTTATACATTCATAAATGTACATCTGTATGGATGACAGTCTTGCCATTTGGACTGTAAATGTAATACTTTAAGTTACAGCTGGGCATATGATCAGGAGAAGGGAAGCACCACCCCCTTCCTGTTTGCTTATGCTGCCTTATGAACACTGCTCTCTTCATTTACTGTGGGCATCCGGGGATATCTATTGGCTTATTGAATGGGAGGACCAACCTCACACCTTTTAATGATGTACCGTACCACCTACACTATCGACTCCTTCAAATGTCCTTCAGATCCCTCTTCCTGTGGCCGCCAGTTTCAATTCCCCCCGCGTCCCACTTACAGTTCCGCATATTGCGGATATCGGATATCAGTGGACTTCCTAATAGTGTTGCTCTAAAAACATCCATCCTGTTATACAGGCACCAGATTTGTTCAGTCGAGGGCACGGCGTTTAATGTGAAGTCTCAGCTGTGACTACACTCTAGGCGTAGTTATGGTGACAAAGATACACCACCAGGTGCTTCTTAACCCCAACTGGAGCTACCTTCATCACCTTGGGTTGTCCCTACCCTCATGTTCACGGTCCTTCCCGGAGACACAATGTTGCCATAGAGATTCTCTCCGTGCAGGCAAACCTAATGCAGTCATTTCCATGATATGTAGAATGAGAGCCTCCTTCCTGTCCAACACCCCCAGGTTTCCGTCAGAGGTGCCTTTGTGCTTGTAAAACCTGTCAGACTCAACACGGTATTCTCCTCCAGACATCTTGCTGTCATGTGTCATTGTCTTTCGTTTATGGATCAGGTCTGCCCTCTAGTGGATATACTGTGAAGCTGCAGCACATTTTCACGGTGCCGTGGAAGACCCGAACGGATTCTTGTTTATGGTAATATGCACCTGATGTGATTTGATTAGTTCTTTAATGCACTGATAGTAAAAACTTGTGTTTCCAATAATCTTTTATGCACGTGATATCATGCCGTGTGCAGTAGGTTGAAATCTTTTCCCTCGGCCATACAGTGTTGTGGTTCCTCAGCAGTTAATATTCAAACAGGCTGATTTTCCTTCTGAGATTCCCTGCAGATTTTGCAAGGCGTCTCTTGTTTGTGTTTCATTCACCAGCCTCGGTTCTATGTACCTCAACACCAGGCTGAAGCACCAACGTTATCCTTTGACGGGTAAAAAGTGATTCCTAACCAAAACTTTACCCAGAGAGTGCTTCTCTCACTCCTGATGTCAATGGTTCCTCGTGAACATCACGATAACCACACTGAGAGCCATTGCTACTGTATGCTAATAGGGAAAGGTGGACGTACAATATTTCACTGGTGTGACACACATGAGGTGATGGTGGTTGGAGTTTATGATGTGTTTTTGGGTGGGTTGGGATTTATTTACAAATAATGAGACTATAACCCAGAGTTGGAATAAAGGCATGAAAGAGAAACTTTCAGGTTTGCTTCCTATCCTTGAACATTCTTAAGTTCACCTCGAGACAAACCTAAGGATGCAAAGTGTGACAACCGGGTGACACTGGAACCCAAGTGGGGGTCAGCCCTGCCCGATAAGCAGGGTGCTCATTCATGGGTACAAATCACACCTACTGAGTGTTCCTGTCCGCACGGGAGAGTAAGAAACCTGTGGCAGAAGTTGTCAGCGTGGATCAACTGCTTCCCAGACAGCAGTGACAGAATCCAGAGACTCCTGAAAGCCTCCAGTAAGACATGCAGCGAACAGCATGGGAACACACACAAGGAAACATGGAAAGCCAAGGACCAGTGTGAGCACATTAGCTGGAATGAATAAGCATGACAGGTACACACATAAAACTCAGGTCCAGCCGTCTTACATAACAACCATCATGCTGGTAAGTCGCCCCGTGAGCCTGAAGAATGACAAGTACTCCAAAATATTCCAGGTGCTTTAATGCACAGTATGTATATGGTCATACATCTCCAGTCATAAACAGCATTTTAAAAACAGTACTCTCCCAATAATAGTGTTCTTCATTTTCCTACTTTGACTGATTACCTGTTTAGCTTCCTTCTGCTTGGTAAATGACTTGTAATGATTGTCTTATGAAATTTGGACGAGGGAGGTTTTGTAAAACAGTCACTTGCACAAGCTGTCGTGACACACGTCCCAGTTCAGGATGCGTTTAATCGCTGGAGGTTTGTTCCTCTGGGTCTCGGACGTCGCTGGCAGACACAGAGGTGCACGCTGATGACGAGGGGACTGAGTGTAGTACCTCTGCTCACCAACAGGGGGAAACAGAGGCATGATGTACAGATTCCTAGGGCCGGTTGGGTGTCTCGGCCGTGACACTCCCTAACAGACGGCGTTAGGACACTGCACGCGTGACCGCTCTCCCCCCCCCCTCTCTCTACAGAGGGCTTCTGGGAAACCGCACAGGCGTCTCCCTGCCTGGTACGATTCAAACAAAAAAACCCAATGTTGGGGGAGAGAGAGAGAGAGAACGGGGCACTAGAGAGGACAAGCACATCCAGCTGGACGGCTGGTCAAAGCCGGAGCGCTACGGAAGGCCGCAACAAAACAGGAGGAGAGAACTAACAAGGCACTTCTGCAAAATGGCACCAATAAATAATAATCACAAAAACAGTTAAAATTCTGCAAAAGCTCCAAGCAAACAACTTCCTTTGGCTACCTTACGTAAGACAATGCCTCCATTCAGTAAACATTAAACACAATGCAAAGAATTATGATTCATAAACTATATTCCTATCATCAAAACAATATGCCAATATGTAGGTTAACGAAAATAACACATTTAAAGGAGTCAGAACGTCACTGTCGCCAGGATCTGCTGATGCTATCTTTCCTGTGCTGTGCACAAATGCCCCACAAGGATTAAAACTATAACAGCAACCCCCCCATTTCCAGCAGCTGAACCCCCCCCTTGCGCTTGTTCTTTTACACTCAGTTGCATTTACAGGGATCTGAGCTGCAAAACCAGCAAAGACTGTATAGATCATGGCTGCATGGGAAAAGAAAAAACATGCAGGTTTATTTCAGATATCAGATACATCAGATCCACCTTGCGGATTATACCACCCCATCCACCCGCCAGCGACAGCTGACAGATGGCGGCATCACTGGCATGCTGTAACGTCGCAGGCGATCTGATCTCAGAACAGTGCTCGTTCACCGCCGAGCCACCATTCCCCGTTTCTGGCCTTCGTGTTGCGGGGATTGTTACACCTTGCCGAAATGGAAGATACCTTCGTTAGCTACCCACCCGTTTTAATTCCCTGTCTCGCTACAGTACAGGATACAATACGATACAGGAGCACAGGAAGCCTGACCTCTGACCTCCAAACTTAGGTTCAAGTTGCCTGTCCGCTCATGTGAAGCGAGACCCCGCCCACTGCCCCCACACCCCTGCACAGCATGCCAGGTTTCTGAGAATACGCTGCACTCTAACCGCATCTGGGGGGGACACGGTGTTAAGGTGCCACCCTCGAGAAAGCGGCATGATTCCTAAACACAAAACACTAACACCTAACAAATCAGCTGCCACGCTCTGTAACTCTCAGGACAGTCACATGACCGCAGATGGCAAGGTCAGGTGGGGTTGGGGGGGTGGTGGAGTTCGAGGTCCTTCTTAAGCTTATTGGACACAGCAGCAGCGGAGGGGGGAGGGGGTGCTGAGTTCATTCAGCCCCAAAGAGGGAGCGCGGTACCCTGAGGAGGCCGGCTCGACGATTGAGCTAGCAGCGCCCCCTAGTGACACGTTGGTGCCATGATGCTGTCCTCCAGCGGAGGTTACTGCTTCGGAAGGTTAATGCCTAACCAGGTGGACAGCTACGGAACAGGGATGTTTATCCGTAGCCTGCCTACCCGGAGCAGTAGCCTTCCCCAAACACCGACCAGCGACTGAATGGAGACACAAACGGAGGAACGAGGCAACAAAGAAACTAAGTAGTGAACTATTGTGGTGGAGGGAGAAAAAGAGGTTATTTGTGTTCTTCCCCTCCCAGCCAGCAGGGGGCACTCTTCAGCAGGCGCAGGTGAAAGCCCCCCTCTCCTCCGTCTGCTTCAGTGGGGCGATGTCCCTCCCGCCGGGAATCTGACTGAGCACGAGCGGCTTCTGGCTCTTCAGCTTGTGCGCCACCGTCATGAAAATGGCCTCCACGTGGTCGTTATCGCCCGGGCTCTTAGCGGACGTCTCGAAGAGCGGCATGCTGTGGGAGTCAGCGAACTTCTGGGCCACGTCGGTGGGCACCTTGGCCGCCCCGCGCAGGTCGCACTTGTTGCCCACCAGGATGCGGGGCACGTCCTGGCCCAGCGAGTGCTGCCGGCACTCCTCGATCCACGCCGGAAGGCTCTGGAAGCTTGCGGCGTTGGTGATGTCGTAGACGAAGACGATGGCGTGCACGTTGCGGTAGTAGTGCTGCACCATGCTCTTGCGGAAACGCTCCTGTCCCGCCGTGTCCCACAGCTGCACCTGCGCAGACGGCAGAGGACAAACGCCCTAAGTCAGCCCCACCCGAGCCTCACAAAGCCGTGGGAGGTAACTGCACTGCCCCAGGGCATTCGATTAGTTAGTCATGTTGATTCTTAACGCCATGTAAGCAACTAGGGCTATATGCTGAGAAAAAATGGGTATAAAAACAGAGTGATATACCAAAAAGGTATAAGCTTCATAAATAACCATTAAACACTAGCCCACAAAGCAGAGGTTCAGAAGGCAGACAGGACTCTACAAGCACCAAACGAAAACCTACAAAACCTTCTGACAGCTACAAGCCAGACTCACAAATCACCCCAAGTGTCTGTGGGCTATATCACCCCCTACAGGTCAGACGAGGTGTTACTGCAAATTCAAGGAGGCAATTAACATACCAAGAACCCAACAAGGCCTGCTGTCGGGGCATTGGTTTTTGACTTGAGGCCCACTCCTGCATCGTGCTTCGGCGCCCCCTACTGCCAGCAAAAACAAGGACCCCCCTCCCCACCAACGTCGGTCCAGTGGATAGGCAATGCATTTCTTTTTATTATCCGTTTGTCATTTAATCAAAGTATATGTGGTATAACTTACACCAATATGGGTGAGGTTGGGGGGCCAGTGGTCTGTTGTTTGGGGGGGAGGGAGGTTCTGTAAATACAGGATACTGCTGAATCCTATGCAGCATTTATCTTCTACCATTTATCTCATATGACAAGTTAATAATAACAGAATGTTCGTACAAGCTGCCCTAGAACCACCGGAAGAGTCAAGAACACACAGGATAAGGTAATCTTTAAGAGGTTAGTATAACCCATAAATCAGGCATTTATAAAAGAGCAAAACAAAAGTCTTATTTCCCTCCCACCACAATCGGGGGGGGGGGGGTGTCATTTTTCCAGGAGCCCTGCCACTGCGCATGCGCGAGCCAGATTCCCGGACCGCTGGCGTCCACGCACGCGGTGTTCAGGCCGCGGGAAAGCTACGCGCACCCAAACCCCTCGTTTATTCCATCTGCAGCAGCGCTCAGATTTTAGGGGATAGACGAGATTTGCATTTTTTTGTAAACTGCTTACGGTTTTAAAAAAAGTTTGTTACATCACTTAATGTTAATCTGCATTTATTCATTATTACCATCACCTGCTTAAGCACATGATTCACTTTAAAAAAACAGCTAAAAGGGTTATGCTTTAGCCATGGACATCTGACCGCATCCTTCCTAAAGGTTTTCCACGTAGGCACGCTCATCCGGCCCACACCAGCGACTCGGTTTCCCGTGCTCCTGCAAAGCTAGAGATAATAAAAAGTAGAACTCTGCCAGTTTGGGGTCTTTGGCACGAAAGAGCCCGCAGCTCGACAGTTGCCAGCACAGGAAACGATTAGCGAGGTAAGAAGAAAAAGGGACCTAGTTTCTGTGTTCACAGCCTCCCTGGTTTGTTTGTCGAGCAGCGCCGGGGGAATCGAAGCGTAAGCCGCGGCATTAATCAGACACCTGATGGGCATTAGCATTTAGGAAGGCGTCCCAGAATAAGAGGGCCACCAGCAGCGAGCAGTCCGCGGCGTTCCGGGTGCAGTCGGAGATTCACGGGGGGGCTAGGGAAGGTTTGATCGACAGCACTGACGGTCGGATTGACACTCAGAGCTGATGGAGGAAAACCGCATGTAACCCGATCTCCCTGGTGATACAGCTCAGACCAAACCCACGCTTAAGGAGAACCAGCTTTCTGTCAAACCAGAGCTGAGTCCAGAACAAAATCACTAAGGGTGCATCCAAAACTCATCAGGGGGCAAGACCCTTGCAAATATGTCACAGTTATGGACTCATTGATTTCCAAGCAGTGTTTTATTAAACGGTATTTTAAATCTTAAATCTATGGCAATCACTATTGGTATAATCCGGGACAGGCTTTAAGGCCGTTTGTAAAATGTAGATGAAGAGTCATCAAGGATATAAGAAACACGACGACCAGGCAACGAGTGATGTCACCCTACGGGACCTGAGGTTCCGGAATATGCCATCGGAGGGACGGAGTGGGACACCAGGTTTACCAGAGATGCGGGAGGTGTGGACGGGAATCTGGAGACGGTGCTTGTGAGCAAACGTTAGTGATCAGGGATGGGGAAAGCAGAGCAGGTAGCGTGGGCTGTATCGGGAGTGATGCAGTGACAGCGGCACGAGGGCGGGGAGGCAGTCAAACAGACCGGACTGTACAAGGGTGCCTAAGGATGCATAACAGCCTCAAGAAAAATAACAATGTGCACCTTCGGGTGGAAGTCAATCAGTCCATGACTGCGGCACGTTTGGGAGGATCGTGTCCCTCCGTGATGTTGTTCTGCACGCACAGCGGCGCGAACGCCTGCCGACTGACACAGGCAGACACACACGTGGCTTAACAACCGGATGATCCCGTATAAATCAAAGTGATTGCGGTCGAAACAGTTACATCACAGCCGTCCCAGCAGGGAAACATAAATGACTAAAGGATTATAATACAGTCAGTGAAGATTTTAGTGTTATTGAGCTGAGGTGTGACTTTTTCCACATACATTTTCATTGCAATCCGTTATTAGGTATTAATTTAAACTAGATTTTACTATTAATTGGCGATATTACGTTAGTCTGACAAGCTATTCGTGGAGTATTTTCTTCAGTATCAGAATGTAACCCCCGGTGCTAAGGAGCGGCTTACACCATTTACAATTTGTTACATTATTGCATTACTTGTAGGTGTCTCGATAAAAAAGCATCACAATCGCGTCGCAGAGCTCCTACCCCAGTTCCATACCTTGATCTTCTCGCCGTCTATCTCGATCACTTTCTCACGAAAGTCCACCCCGATGGTGGCCTCCGTCTTGTCGGGGAACTTGCCCGCACAGAAGCGGTAGGTGAGGCAGGTCTTGCCCACCCCGGAGTCGCCGATCACTATGATTTTGAAGATGCGGGAGCGGGGCGGAGGCAGGGAGCCGGTCAGCTCGACGGAGGTCTCCATCTCGGGCACGGCGGGGAGCTGGGCGACGGGCGAACCTAGGCTCGGCTAGCAGACTGTTGTTATACCGTCCGATCAAGGCGGCTTTGAGAAAAAGCCTCGAACGCTCCGCCACCCAAACCGTATAAATATGTCAGAAGTTGCTTATTATCTCCGCTGCGTAAGTGGTACTAAATGTGCCGAATCATGGCGCTGGGGAGCGTCCTGTGCAAGCAGCCGCCTACTCGACGCGCTCCGCTGCGGAGTCCCCGGTCATGTTGGGACGGAGCCGCCACGCACCCAGGGAGCCGCGCGAACTCTCGCGAGAACTCCGAGCTGCACCCCAGGTACGAAGTCCAGGGAGCTGCGGAGCGCGCAGATCAGTCAAGTACGACTCGGTTATCTGCATTACTTATTGTATGTGTGCTTAGGACTGGAGAGAGATTAAAAAATCTGGTCCTGGACTATGAGAGGACCCTCAAGATAAATTTTTCCGCGGGTGGAGGGAGGTCCTCATGATTAATTTCCCAGAGCACCCCAGGGATGGGTGGGATTGGGGTATCCCCCATGATAAATTCTGCCAGCCCACAAGCATATTGACCCACCGGGAAAATGCGTAAAAGGCTAATCAAGCCCTGGTGTGCTTTATGAATAACTAGCGCCCCCGTCAGGGTACGTGTAGCCTAAGCAACGCCCTGAGTTATGCCTAAATTATCTCCTGCTTCGTGGGATCAAATCAAGGCTCATCACAACGCAGTCACAAGTGAGCAGTTATGGGTGAAGGAAGGAAGGAATCAATGAATGAATACAAGTGATTAAATGTATTTCTGCAATTTTAATTGTATGTAAAACAAACGATAAACCTTGGATGTAACGCTAACTGCTGTTGATGATAGACAGTAACATCCCGTGACTTGGCTTTTGAGGAGACTGCGCTTGACAAGAGTAGGACATGTTTTGAATAGTCATTTCAACGTTCATTTACAATAAATCAAGAAAAACATAATTTTTAACACTAAAGGCTGTCAGGTACAACTCAAATGTCTTAGTGTTCTGTAAAATACTCATGAAATTGTTTATACTAAATCACATAAGTAGTCCATCTAATTATGTACTTGTGCCTCTTCTACACCCCCGTGAACAATGATAGAACCTAATGCAGTCTACAGGATACAACCACACACGTTTTCATAGCTGAATGTCCACTGGAATCTTTATCGATCAGTGACGATAGGGGTGAAACCTAAAAGAATGACATTCTCACGTGTTGCTCCTTCACCTGCAGTGGACGCTGTTGAAATGGAGCTCTTTATCCCCTTCAAGTACGCACGACTTACAAAAAGGTTTCTGTTGTATGGTTAACGGAATCAGTGAGCACTCCAGAAAAATCGATGTTAAGCCATTTTAGAAGGATTCTTTTTTTCCCCCCCCTCGTGCCTCAGAACACAATTTAAACTGCTTCTCTCTGCCAAAAGAAACTCAAAACGTCAGTGTCTGAAAGAATCAAAGGCTTTCAGGAGCTGCACGACACACACATCAAACCCGGAGGACGAACGATGATCACTGGGGTTCTGTGACACTCCCCCCTTCAGAAGACAAGAGCGAAATATTCAGGCGGAGAGTCTGGATGCTGAACTGGGTCATGTGTTTTCTCAAAAAACCTATTGTGTGGCTCTCATGCTCTGCTGCTAGATGGTGTCCTCACCATGACACGGAACTAAGAATATTGTAGAGTTAAATGTCAAACAAGTGCTGGAAATCATTTGGCTGAACCGCCTTTAACGTAGGTCTGTCGACGCCATGGTAGGACTCATTTTGTGCTCCCTCTGCTTAGCGAGATTTGCCGTGGCGAACCCCGAAATCCAGGCCCGATTTTTAATCCCAGTCCAAGTGCATTTTAGTGTCTAACACATCAACATCTAGCCTGCATTTACGTGATTTTCATTAACTGTATCCTTAGTGAAGAGGTAATATCTGAACCGAATTTCCTTCTTGAGTTACGCTTAATCATGCTAACTTGCTAACACCGGTGGTCTTTTACGTGAATCTTGCTTTCAGTGAGGCGGATTTCCCAAAAGTGTGGCACAGGACTTTTGTCTAAATGAAAATGAAGATGAACCTTTAAAATAGGGTTATTCAAATCACGGTCCTCAAGGGCCGAGTCCTGCTGGTTTTCCAGCCTTCCTTCTCCTGTCAGTCAGGTGTGAAGCCTCTGACCAATCAAAATCAGTGATTATTAAACTAACTACCGGGGAGAACTGAAAACAAGGCCTGGATTTGGAATCCAGGGCCAGGTTTGAAGAGCCCGGTGGACTTAGCCTGGACCCGACCTGTGGAGCCGCTTATGCAGATCCTCTAACGTCACACCAGACTTCTGCTCTGAAGCAGTATGTTGAGAAGCTCAATGGTGAAGCGGTGTGATGAGGATGGAGAGCAGGGCTGAAGCTGGATGTTCTCATGGCTGCAGATCTCAGGGAGCACACGACGACCGGCGGTTTGAAACACAGAATCCCGGGTCGGGAGAGGCTTCACTGGGGTCGAAAAACACACCTGGCATGTCTAAAAGCTGTGCTCTTTAGATAGACCATAGATAGACCAGCTCCTGCTGCTTCAGTCAGATGTTTGGACAGCGCTATTATCAGGCTGTAGCTAGAAGGGACAGCCCCATAATTAACCATGCTGGTTCAAACAGGAGGAGACTGGGTAATGGGCTTCCTAATTCAGGTGATAGATTTTACAGGAAAATGCTGCATTACATGCTCTCAAGTACGAAGCGACATTCAAGCGAGGGAAGCCTGTGGCCTGGGGGCAGGAATAATGCAGGTCTCCATGGGGCAGGTCCGAAATCTGGTTCTCTCTCCCCAGAAGACTGGCCGCTGCTCCCCGATTGGTGCTTTATCGACGTTACTTTGTCTTTTAATTCCCTCGTTTCTCTTTCGGCTCTGAAAACGTGGCCCCTGCCTGTTGGCCATAAAATAGTCGCTGGACTACGGGGGCCCCAGACAGACTTTTTGAGCGGCGCCCCAGAAAGGACAAACCCGTCCCAGCGGCCGCCCGTCACGGGGGCGATGCCGCTCTGTGAAGTGAAGAAGCAGTCGCCACGCAGGAGGTCGTCAAAACAGCTTTATTGCATCTCATGTTTGGTACCTCTTACGTGCTCGACAGTGAGGCTGGAGAGCCCCACAAGAGAAAAGGAGGAAGCTGTCTGAACAATAAAAATAAAATTATTATAATTATATATTTACTAATCATCCCCCATTTTGAAAATGTACAAAGGCTGGGGTTTCTCTTGAACTTCTGAACCAGAAAATCCATTTCTTCAGCCCCATCCCCCCCAAACATGGGGCATATAGGTATAACAAACTTGGTGTTTGTGAAAGATCCAGAGGTATATCTTTCTGACTACAAAGTGGCACCTTTGAAGGCGGAGCCAGCGTACACCCCCTACTGGTCAGTGGGGGACATGATCTGCTCAGTCCTGCTCAGGTATCAGAGAGGGTCAGTATTAAAGATCCATGAATGCCCGGGGTGGGGTTTCATTTCTAGACCCAATACGTGATCTGATTTGTTTCGGTGATGATCCTGGGTGAGAGATATATATGAATGCATGTATGTAACAGTCGAACGAAGAAGATATGGCGGACATCATAAACCATCACGTGTTCAACTGCCCCGAGGTGGGACAATCCAAAGAACGGACCTGACGTACCTCACACCTGTGACCTTTGACCTCCATCTCTGTTTGAGAGAGCCAGCCATCCGCTGGCTGCTTTCTCGAGGAGCACCATAGTGAAGCAGCCCACCAATCAGCAGGATGAAGACTCACCTCCCACCCCCCCCCTCCAAATTAAAAGCCTTTCCACAACAGCAGAGGGGACACTCCCAAACACACAGCCCAGCCTCCACAGATCACAGCCGTTCCTGAAAGAATTTTCCATATATCTATATTTTCATATATACATATATATAAATTACTTAAAAAACTTGGGAAATAGATACTGGAACACAGTCGATGCAGCTGCTATTGGCTCAGAGAAAACCAGCAGTGGTTCAGTCTCAGAGATGCTTTTAGCCATTTTTGTTCAGTTAGAGAGCTGATGTCAGCGACATTAGAAAAGTAAAATGGCTATTTTTACTCTCTCTCTTTCCCCCTCTTTCTCTGCCTTTTCCACGCACTTCTAATCCAGGTCACAGCCAGCACTGTAGGGGGCGACAGAGAGCCGTGGCAGTGCCGCTCAGAAATGGCGGCGTCTTCCCTCCCCGTCCGCTAGCCTATCTCCATCCGCAGATGCCTCATGCCCCACCCCCTCCTCACATCTCATTGGCCAGCTCCTCGGTCCCGGCGCTTACGTCCCCATTGACGGCGGTCTTCACGGTCTCCTCATACCCCGGCGGCATGAACGCCGACGTGTAGGGGTACAGCTTTTGGCACTCTGCCCGGTAGGCCTCCGCCTTCCCCTCGCTACTGCCCAGGCCTCCGTTGCGTAAGCTTTCTAGCACTTCTGTGCAGATCTGAGGAATGGGCACAGAAGGGCGCCAGAGTTAATGAAGTGTCATCCTCGCTTGCCGGCCTCCTGTGCTTCAGAACCTAGTGACCTTCAGTGGGAACTCTATTCAGCATCACAGGTGGGGCCAAGACTAATCCCCATGGTGGACACAGTCAAACGTAGAGCTGTACCTGGATGCTCCGGTTGCTGAAGGACTCATCCAACGCTATGGCCAGCTCCACCGCCTTCTTCTCCATGGAGGAATCCAGGTAGTACATCATTTTGGCAGCTGTGAGGTAAAAACAGTGCAAAACTCACACGCAAAGACTTCAACAGACATATTCACACAAGCCGAACTCAACACGGAGCCTACAGAACTCTTGAACCCAAGAAACGATGACCTAGTATGGAAGAGAGCGCCTACCTGCTAATCTGTGAGGAATGGAGTCTGAGTGCTTGCTGAGGAACGCTTCGTTGAAGCTCTTGGCGTCGCAGTTGCCGAACAGCCTGGTGATTTCCTGTCTCAGCACCAACTGCACTCCTTCTGCCAAGTCTTTACTCTGGGACACTGGGACCAGGAGTATGATGGTTCATGAGGTCATTGGTGTACATTCCTCAAAAGTGTTCGACTCACAAGAGTGAGTTGGCTATTTTAACGATCAACGATATCTTGTTAGTGAACTAGCAAAGTTAGCACTAAATGTTTGTTCTAAAAACCAAAACGTATCTTTTGAACCGTTGACAAGTAACTCTTCTACCATCGATTACTCATCCTTGGAGGCCTTGGAATAGCATTTCTGAAAACGATAGAGGGGGTTGCTGAAGGCTGAAGTCTGTGCCTATGGTCTTTATACGGAAAGTTACTCACCTGCTCTAAAGAAACGTACTAAACACTGGTGGAGCCAAGGGTGCTCAGGATCAATGGCGAAGGCCCTCTTCACCGACTGCAGCATCAGCAGGAACTTCTCTGCAGGCAAATGTGATGAGTGAGCATCAGAACCATCCAGCTTAATCCTCTTATGGCCTACTGATGGTCGAGTCAGCTTAGGAGGTCATTGAACACCCTCGCACTTTATAAACTTTGCCGAAATTAACACGATAAAGGGTTCTCAACACTCTGCATCTTGATGTGCTCACCTTTTCTAAAGTAGATCTCAAATGCCAGCAGATGTGTATCTATCTTATTCTTCACCAGGTTTTTCAAAGGAGTTAAGAATTTAACGGCTTCCTCCAGTGGATTTTCTACCTGTTGAGACGAACATTGAGGTTTTTCAGTAATTACCTACGTAGTTCGATTATTCTGGCACCTAATCCAGCACGTAGTCATAGTGAACCTGGAGCTTATCACAAGATCAACAGCGCACAAGGCTGGGGATTCCTAAGACTGGACGTTGATCGGTCGCAGGGCACATACTCGTAGGCAGAACCACACACCACAGGCGATTCAAAGACTTCGATCCAAATAAACCACCTTTGGACTGAAAGAGGAAGCTGGAGGACCTTATGGAAACCCACCCAAAACATGGGGATAATGTGTACACAGAGATCAAACCCACAACCCAGATGCTCAAAGTGACTCAGACTGCCACCTAGTGGCCTTACCTGCCACTCGCAGGCGTACACCTCACCTTTGCCAGCTTCTCCGGAACGAGCTCCTTTTTGGGGCTGCCGATCTCCTCGTCATCCTCCTCCTTCTTCTTTTTCTGGTTCTTAAGCTGCTTCTCCTTCTCCGCGCTCCTCTTCTCCTCCTCCAGCTGCGCCTTCTTCTGCGCCCGCCGCTGCTTGTTCCGCAGCTTTTTCAGCTCCTTGTCTGTCAGGTTGGCTGCGTGCGGCACACGGGCGATTCGTATTCAGCAAATCTCACCTCCCCCGTTCATTTTTTGGGTTGAGGGGCATCTTAACGATCTCAAAAGCTAAAGGCTGTCGTGTAAGACACTGTTCCTTAGCTTGGAACGGGCTGTACTATGTAGAATTTTCACTACCAGTGTCCATTTACAAATTTCGGTCCTCTAAAATGGTGGTTTTCCACCTTTCATTAACCATCCATCCATCCAATTTCTGTAACCACTTGTGCTATTCAAGGTTATGGGCGCAAGGCAGGGAACAACCCAGGATGGGGCGCCAACCCATCAAAGAGCACCCTCATACAACATTCATTCACACACACATATCTATGGGCAATCTGGTAACTCCAATTAACCTCAGTGTGGTTTCTGGACTGTGGGGGGGAAACCGGAGTGCCCAGAGGAAACCCCACGACGGCACGGGGAGAACGTGCAAACTCCACACTTGTGGAGCCAAGGCGGAAACGCGAACCCTGGTCCCAGAGGTGTGGGGTCGACAGTTTTAACCACCACAGTCTCTGTGGACCTTCCACACCTCCTCTACCACCCCGAAGTGGGAAATTCCTACTCAGAAAGACCGGAATAATGTCAAAATACTCAAATGAATATCTAGACCAGTAGAAATATTCTACTTAAGATACGGATGCCTTGGATATTCATCTATTACCTCTGTAATGCTGTGGCATGTATTAAATCAACAGCAGGGCCTGGGTTGGTAGGTTCTGGCTGGTCTGGTGTTTTTGTGGCTAGACTCACCAGTGTCGGCCTTCAGCTCCTCGTTCTTGCCGGTCAGCGGGTGGTCGTGCAGGCTGAGGTAAATCTCGATGGCCGTCCGCGAGGCCTTGCAGTAGAAGGGGTGCATGCGCAGCACGTCCTCCAGCTTCAGCAGGTCCACGTAGGAGCGTAGGGTCATCTTCCTCATGCAGTACGTGTGGAAGTCAAACTGGTCATCCGTGATCTCCACAAAGTGCTGGGGCAGGAGGGGGAACGCAGTGAGCAGATAGCGTGTGCCGGAACGGCGGGAGTGGAGGCCTTACCCTCTCGATCTCGTGGCACTTCTTGAGCGCCTCGCCGTGATTCCTCATGGCCTTGTAGGCCACGGCGCACTCTGCCTGGAACCACATACACTGCATCTCGTTCAGGCTCTCCATTGCCGAGGCTCCTTCCTGGGGGGACGCGGGAAAGGGGGGTTCACCAAGTCGGATGGGGCCGTCCTTTAACGTGCAGGTCCCCTTCATTACATTCAAACATGCCAGAGAGAACCCCCCCCCCCCCCCCAGAGGACGTACTGTATCTAAGGACTTTATATCCGTGATTCATTAAGAAGTCCACATATCTACATTTTCTGCTTTTATATAGGGCTGCACGATATCACATTGCAATATATATTCATGATTATATGGTGCATGCAGAATAATTACCAGAGATTTAGATGACGGGCGTAAACATTTGTCCGGACGCCGGCTTTTTGGTACTATATAGATATTTACTTACACCCACAATTTGATAAGGAGATTAGTACTGTGCCTAAAATATTAATGAGATGCATATTGTGATGCCCAAAAGTCAGTTGTGTATATAAATTCTGTGTATCCTTATGTTCCTTAAATTCATTTAGAGGTGCATGCCACATGTGACTGTTTTGGTAAATTATGGGAGCGATAAGCACTGAAGTGGCGGTGAAGAGAGGAACAGCTCAGCAGCCACAATATCTTTTAAAAGGGGAGATATTGTGGATAAACAAGGTGTTGTGGTGGCAGCTTTAAGTCTGACACGTTTGTTAAACAAAAGGATCTGCCAAATTTATACAGATCACTGACTTTTGGGCGTTATAATACGCATCTCATTAATATTTTAGGCACAGTCCTAATCTCCTTACCAAATCGTGGGCGTCAGTAAACGTCTGTATAGTGTCGATAAGCTGGCGTCCAGAGAAATGTCTGCGGCGATCATCTGAAGCCCGGGTGATTCTTTCGCATGCGTCATATAATCGTGATGTGATATCGCGCAGTTATACTACCGTTATACCCTCGGAATCGCTCTCGATCGAAATCGCCTGAGACAGATCCAGCTGTATAAATCAGTGCAAAAGAGCCGTAAACTGCATAAAGAAATGTAAATACAAACAGCTCCTTCTTATTGGTGCCTGAAACTGGGAATTACGGAAGTCAGAAGTGTAAGCTGGAGTAAAATGCTTCTCTCAACATGACAGGCCTCATCTCTACCACGGCACCTTACTCACGGCTCTCTGCATATCAGAAGGCGGGTGGGGTTGGGGGGGGCGTCCCTCACCCGCGTGAACTTGGAGCTCATCTCCTCAGCTTCCTTCACCATGCCCGCCTTCAGCATGTACTTGGCGCACTTGGAGTTGACGAATCGGTCGGCGGCGTCCAGGGCCTGTGCCTCGTCCATCCACCGCACCGCTTCCCGGATGTTCCCTGCATGCTGGTGGGGGGGGGTGTGACGGAGGTCAGCGGGATACAGACACCCCCACACGAAGCGTCAGAAAGCAATGCCTCCCACCCCAAACCCCATCCATCTCATAATCACCTTGTAGATTTTGGCTTTGACCACGAAGAGCTCTATGAGAGTGGGTGTGCTCTCGATGGCAGCATTGATGTAGTCCAGGGCCAGACCTTGCTGGCCCCTCTGGTTATAGTGCTGAGCCAGGAAGTATCGCACCCACAGCAAGGTGGTGGGCGGCTCCTCCTTCCCATCATCTGTGGGCAGGTTTTAACCAATCAGATTCCTCTGCCTACTGCAGGTCTTAACCAATCAGATTCCACCGCCTACTGCAGGTCATGACCAATCAGATTCCACTGCCTACTGCTCACTAGGCCACAGTACAGCTGCATTCCAGTAATACCAGAACGATGGAATGACCACCAAAACCTCACGATTCCCCCTGGCTGCTGTCACACAAATCTTTCTCCTGTTTCAGTCCCTAGCGCATGGATCACAATACTGGATCTGTAATTTCACAATCCAGGGGGAATTTCACCAACATCACATCTATTTTTTTAGACTGCACTTGATGTCACAGTGTAGCGTCAATATACAGACGCTCCCCGGGGTGTTCTAGGTACACTTAGTACAACTTAGAACTTAGTACACTTTTTTCATTACATCAAGTGGCACCTGAAAATGTGTGACTTGGGTAGACAGTTGTCCCCATTAAGAAAAAGGGTCAAACTCACCATTTTGATGAAACATCTGACAGCTTTTTAAAGACATTTCATAGCCGACCACTAATTCTTCAATTATAGACACCTGCAGATGCAACACAGAGCATGTGATCAGTCTCTGGAAACACAGTTAACAGCTATAAACGCAACAGTGTTTCACACACAATCACAGAAATGCTTTACTTGTAATTAGACATGATGCCACTTTTCATTTTCCTCACGAAGGATACTACTAAATGGAAACGCACAGTAAACAGATCCTGACACCCAGAGTGAGGATGGATGCGGGTGGTCAGTTTGCAACAATGGGCGCCCAAAGTACCTTCTCCTCGTCAGTGTACAGCGACTTCAGGGTGGTAAACACAGGGGGACATCCTTTGCTGAAATTCATTCTTAAATATTTATCCAGGCAATCCCTAAATTTCTCACCTACAGTAAACAAGAGGATTGTTACTTAAATCCGATAGTCTATTACAAGGATGTGAGAAGCAGGTTTTAACCTAATCGTATCCCACAATTCCACACCACCTGCCCCTAGCTGCATGTAAACAGCCATGTGTGGCAACCCGACCTAAACTGAATATGAAGCGAAGACGTCATCACGAGGGTCTGCCACCACTACGACAGTGTCATGGGGGTGGTGTGTAGCTCTTCTTTTCTATGTCTAGAAGGTCGTCGGTTCAAATCCCAGAGTGATGTCACCATCAGGCCCCCGAGCAATCCTCAACTGCTCCAGTGACTGGCTGACCCCGCCTTCTCAAAACAACGTTCGTCGCTTTGGATAACGCTGTCAGCCAGATAAACAAAATCTAACTTGTCAATTAATCATCCAAGCTGTACAAATGCACGAAGCAGCCCGTCATATCACAGAACGTTGTCAGATGGTGTAAGCGCTACATGGCGTGTGTACCTGACCACATGGTCTGCTAAGCGGATTTTGCACACATTTCCTCTAGCTATTAAGTCCACTTTGATGTAATGAACTCAATATTTCCACGTTGGAATGTGTTTAATAGACACGACTATGCACTCCACTTGGCATGGAAACCGCTCTGTGTTACAGGAGCGCGTGTGGACATGACCTCTGACCTCGTAAGAAGATAAGCGGGAGTCTCCGAGGCAACAGGCCTTTGGGGAACTTCACCCAGGCGTCCTCGTAGATCTTCTGCTTGTCCTCGATGGTGGCTGCAGGGACGAAACGAGCGTCAGCCAATGTGCCGACTGCCGAAACGCTGACCCCGAGCTTGGGGAGAGCATGACGCGTAGGGACCGCACAACGTGACGGGATAAGATCCGGATTTTACAGACCGACTGTCCTTAAGAACAAGTGGGTATAAAGGATGGATGTCCTTTGGTTGCCATGCCAACCAAAATCCAAAGAGACACAACAGTGACTGAATGAAGAGGAAAAGCTCCAGCTATGAAGGTCCATCCATCCATCCATCCATCCATCACTTGTGTTTTACTTACACAAAAATATTCTGAGGGTAGAACGATAAAATGACTGGGTCAGAGAGATGACCAATCACATTGCAGAGGAGGTGGGTCCAAGCAACTAGAGGAGGAGGGACCAACCAATCAGATGTCTTGGTCCCGACTCCTCTAGTTCCTTGGGTGTAAATAAAACTCCCCATCCATCCATGCATCCATCCTTTATACCCACTTGTTCTATGCATGGAAACAACCCAGGATGAGGAACCAACAAGAAGGTCCATCCATCCATCTTTAAAATGTTATCCAGTACAGGCCTGCAAGGGGCCTGAAATCCACTCCAGGAAGCCCTGTGCAACAGGCCAGCGGACCGCCTTGGCGGAGTGGATCCACGCACCCGGCCTCAAGGCCCTCTCCAGCCCGCGATAGTAGGACCAGTTCTCCGGATTCCGCTCCTGCAGCTGCCGGTACACCTTGCCGGCCTCCTCCATGCGCTCCAGCTTCAGCAGCAGCTCCCCTGTGGAAATAGCGCCCCCTACCCTGTCAAATGCAGCATTACCCCTCCTGCTTTAGCATGATTTCAGTGAAAAGCAAAAAAAAGGGAAAAAAAGGAAAAAAACACAAACCCCTGAAGTTCAGGTTGAGCTTCCCTACGCACCTTTGGTCTCCTCCACGGCCAGCTTGTCGCAGATCTGCCTCTCGTAAGTGCTGAGGTGCTCTAGCGCCTCCTTGTGGAGACCCCCCTCCCGGAGGACTTGGTTCTGGTAGAGCAGCAGCTCGCTGTACTCGTAGTCCACTTTGTCAGGTGACGTCTGTGACACAACAAGCCGGTGGGGACGGGGGGGGGGGGGGGGGGGGGGGTGGGGGGGGGCAGAGAAATCAGACTTTATTATAAACATTAAAAATAAATTCAATAAAAATCACTCTTTGGTAAAGCTCTTCAGAGTGACTGTATCTGGGTAAGTTTTAAAACCCAGGTTTTTACCACCTGAGAGTATTTATAACAGACAGTACCACTGTGACACTCCCGCTGCATTGAAGCAACTGGACAGTAGGTAGCGTAACTCGATCAATTGTATGCCAAGTCCTGCCATATACCAGATGTCTCTATACTAGTGCTCCGGGGGTGAGGCACTTAACCTGAAATGATGATCAGTAAATATAGACCCAGCAGGATCTACGGTTCAAGAGTCAAGTGAGAATAAATGGGTGAGATAAGTAGCTAAATTAAGTTTGTCACAAGACCTCCATAGTCTGGCTGTAATCACGGACGGTGAGTTTAAAATGCCAAAACTCTTTGTTTTTCAGATGTGACGCAAACGAGCAACACGACAAACAATTCCAGGAAGCTTTATTTGAGGGGGGGGGGGGTAAATTGGGCGTCCACTGCATCGTGGCCACTGGGGCGGCGAGGTGGAGCAGTCACAATACCTATTCTGACCTTACAGCTTCCTCCCTCCGGGGTTGTTTCAGAAAGGCAGTTATAAATATACCCGAAAGGCTGGCTTAAAATACCCAGCTGGCAGAATTAAGAGAACAGGGGGCAATTATTTGAGAAGGACTGGAGGGGGGTCGTCGATCGCGGACCGCCCACACCCCCGCACGGGCTCTCGTGTCCTTTCCGCTGCATCGAGGAACAGAGGTGGACATTTCAGATCCAGAAAGTGAAAATCCAAACCGGGATTTTGTTTCAACCAACCAATTGAGTACTCTATGACTGTGACTCTTTATGCTCAACTGGTTGGTTGAAAC
>JAODLC010000054.1:8315993-8335970 GCA_026781145.1 Hippopotamyrus pictus | reverse complement strand
ATGCTCAACTGGTTGGTTGAAACAAAATCCTGGTTTGGATTTTTACTTTCTGGATCTGAAATGTCCACCTCTGTCGAGGGATGAGGGTAGGGGGGAGTTCTGACCCGCACGCCTGGGGAAGACACTGAGAGCTGGCTGGAGAGTCACCTGCTGCGTCTTCCTGAACTCCTCGATGATCCTGGAGGCCATGTCGTAGTCCTCCAGCAGGTGGTATGCAATGGCGTAGCCGATCCAGGAGGCCCTCTGTGCGGGACGAAGCTGGAGCAGCTGGTACCGGGTTTCCTGGTAAACACAGGGCACGGGCAAGGGCCTGAACGGGTGCAACCCAGACACCTGGGCAATTTGCGGATATAAGAACAAGGCTGGAGTTATGTGCAGGGGTGGTACTCCCCCAAGGCTGAGAGAGCAGAGAACGGGAAGATGGCGTTTGGGGACGGGGAGGGCAGTGGGCGTCTGCCGCTGAATCACACTGCCACAGCCCGACAGCAGGGGGCAGGAGACCCTGACGGCTCCATTACACATACACACAGACACACACATGGCAGCTGGACCATCTCCACCAGCGAAACTCCCGCCCACTTCACAGCAGGAACACGCCGCGACCTCAGATATTTACAACAGAATTCTGACATGTTAAGGGCTTCACTCAATGTCCTGATGGCGAAATGACTACTCCGCTAGTTCATGGGATTCAAACCAACAACCTTGTGGTCACGAGAATGGGTCCCTGGTCCAGTAAGCTACACAACACCACAAGCAAGGACTGTGACTTTGTTCTCCAAATAGTTATGATTGCAAGACATTTAAAGTTGATCAATGCGGTTCATCCAGCAGCAGCCAGAGGGCAGCAGAGAGCACCTTCAGGTGATCACCCACCCTGTAGCCCTCCAGGTCCCTCATCTGGATCTGCAGCAGTGACAGGTCCCTCAGTATCTGGAGGTTGTCCTTGTCCCACTTCAGGGCATTCCTGTAACATTTAATGGCTTCGTCGTACTTCTTGTCCGACCTCTGCAGCAAGCCATAGACGTGCCAGCCTGGGCGGCAGCGGCGTCAAGGAGAACTCGGCCTCAGCAGGAAAGAAGGGCGCACAAACTATTCTAATATCACCAAGCACTGGACAAGCAATGTGCCATTCAAAAGACAGGGACAGCTCCACAGCCAATGAGGTGCCAGAGAAACCAACAGTGGGTGGTGACAGACATTTCGGTCTTCCAATCCAGGGAGCTGCTGCTGAAAAACCGAAACAGATCACAACGACCGCATTTTTCATTCTCAAAACTTCCCGGCGTGCTGGGGGTGACCTGCAGGTGGCGCCAGACGAGCAGGATACAGACATGACTCTTCAGGTCATTGCGAAGCCCGCGCCGAACCAGGTCATAGGCCTCCTCCTTCTTTCCCAGGCAGTTGAGGGTCAGCCCCTTCATGGCCAGCGTCTCTGTAAAACGAGGGCGCAGCAGGGTGTGTTGAGGAGGGCAGGGTCACCCAGAGCAGAGCCTCGCTGGGCACCGACCGGTATGACCGTAAGGCACGTCAGCCACCCCGGGGTCAAAGTGACCCCGGACCTCCACTGACCCCATAATGCCCTTTACTACCGGGGCGGGGGGGGGGTTCTGAATGCCTCTTTAAAAAAAAAAAAAAAAAACGGGAACAAAATTGTGCAGAAATGCAAATTTGCGGGAAAGCACCATATCAAAACCACACACACAAGACGAAAAAAATGCAGACAGATAGCTAACATTGTTGTGGAAGCTCGCTCATTGGCCAGATTACAGCAAGTCTACTGCAAGCTTAACAGTCAGCATGGGAGCATTTTGTTGACTGAATAGTTAATTCATACATTACAATTCTTACAAAATACCGGGTAGGTCCCTGCTTACGTAAAATGACTGGCATAACACCACTATCTCCGATGCATCGTTAATGAAGAAGAAAATAATTACTGACAAAAGCTTTTCGAAATGAAGACCGGAGTGGAAATCAGGAGGGTGTTTCGCTCTTGTGGTCGTCAGGGTCATTTATCACTAACGAGAGCTCAAACTACAAAACATTATTATTCAATGAATAAAATGAGAATGAGACGCGAAAATGAAACATTTCAAATGAGACGCGAAAATGAAACATTTCAACTGAACGAAAACTATAAATATTGTTTCTGAAAAATAAAAACAAAAGTCAAGCACTTTGCATTACTATTTTGGCAAAGTAATGATTTGTTTTTCTTTAATTACCAATAATACCTGGAACATGTTTTGTGCATTTTGAGGACATTAGTACATAAAATATTAATAGTATTATTGGTAATTAATGATAAATCATTAACAAAATTGTAACGGAAAATAAATTTCAGCTAAGTGAAAACTATAAATATTGTTTCTGGGAAAAAAATAGAAACAAACGTCAAACACTTTCAAACACTATTTTGCCAAAGTTATGATTTGTTTATCGATAATTACCAATAATACCTGGAAGATGTTTTGTACATTTTGAGTACATGATGTGCGCTGTGTATTCATGTGGGATCCTCTGAAGATCAGAGACATAAAACTACTCTGCAACTTTCAGTCTATCCCTAGAAGTAAAATTACTAAAACTTAAACTAAAATGCACAAAAACTAAATAAATATCTTTAAAATATACGCTAATAGAACCCATACCAAAAATTAAAACTAAACTGGATTTCAACTGAAAATAAAAACTAAATTAAAATGATAATGGTGCCAACCCAAAAAAAAAAAAAGGAATTTATGAAATTTAATAAGGAAAAATGAATCTGGGCTTACATGATCTGATGTACACCACTGTACAGAAAACTCAAGTGTAATCCATAGGAAATGTCCACAGGTGAGTAACACCATGGGGAGGACAGGAGATGCGGCATTAAGGCAGGGTGGGAGCGAGCTGGCTCAGAGCAGCGGGTGGGGTGGACCCCCCCAGGGAGACGTCGTTAGGCCGGGACAGCGGGGCGCCCTTGCTTACCGCCATGCTCGGTGAACTTGGGGTTACACAGGATCTGTTTGCAGAACTTCAGGCCGTTTCTGTACTGCTTGTGCTCGTAACACCTCTGGGGACAGAAACGGGGGGTCAGGGAGGGTCATGGCACTAGACGGGAGATACAGGACAGTCGATGAAGACTGGGACTGATGCATTATCATTGTATGAGTCTCCTATCAAGAGCAGAAGTGACTCACTGAAAGAAATGACAGTATATTTGTCAGAAGTTGTTTAAATTACGAGCAACCAATTTTTTTTTTTCCCCAAGGTTTCGCCGGATCACACAAAGCCAGGATGCAGTGTTTCCAGACAGAAAGAGCGAAACCGACCAACTCAGCCACTGTATCTCGCAGGAGGAACAGGAATGCTGTTTTTTCAGAGTTTTTTTTTGTACTGGAGGTGATTGTGAACACTCTGAAAAGCTGGGCACTAGGAATAAGTTTCAACATCAAAAAAATAGAACAAACAAAAATGCAACAATGACTCCTAATGCATATCTGCCTGTTATCTGCAGGAAAACTCCAAGCAGACATGGAGCAAAAATCGTGACTTCAGTCCCGGACTGAAAAAAAACGTAAGAGCAGGGCTGACCTCAGCCAGCCCTGACTGCTGTGGGCGAACAGAAGAGAATTCTGTGGGTGGCAGGGGACAGCACACGCCTCTCAGTGACACTGCAGTCATGGCAACATGACAACACCAACCAGACAACACGAGTACCGCTCCTTATCTCCAAGTTATCCTAACCTAAGCAATGCTGTCCTGGCAATAAACCCTAGATCTACTTAGTGAATGTGAGCGCACTGATCAGTAATACTTAACCGGCATATAACTCAGAGTACTCCCCAAACGAGCTTGATGGGCCGAATGGCCTCCTCTCGTTTGTAAATTTCTTATGTTCTTATGTTCTTACCCTTACATCCACAGGGTTGTGGGTTCGATTCTTGTACCGACTCTGTGTGTATTGAGTTTGCATGTCTTTACATGAGTTTCTTAGTTTCCTCCCATGGTTCTAAGATATAAAACCATGAACTGGTCCCCAAAGTGTGTGTGCACTGTGATGGACTGGCCTCCCATACAGAGTATCCTCTGTTCTGCACCCTGTGCTTCCAGGTTTAGGTTCCAGGTTCCAGTAAGAAGGTAACCGAACGTTACAGCAAATATTCTTCTGGATGTTCTGCAGAGCCAGTGCAACTGCATTTCTTGCCTTACTACGAGGTGCTGCCGAGTAGATGTTTACTGCTGGTGACCTTGCAAACACCACTCCTCTAGGATATCTTGTGCCCTGTCTGGTTTTTCCAAGTTTTCCAGTGGCATCTTCACTGTCGATCCACTTTCTTTCCAAGGAATTTGCGCTTTGGTCCTCGCATGATTTACGGAGGAGGCAGTCGATCGTTTTTCCAAAGAGCTTTTGAAGTTCCTGTATTTCGGCAAGGAAATCTGCCGCTCTAATAGGAAGCACGCTTCACTCCTCCCGGTCCGGAAGCCGAAAGACCAAACGTCTCACTGACACGTCAAACCGCTGAGCTCCTCTTAGCGGAGTTTAATTATCGTGGTGCGCTTCTCGACGCTGCCCCCTGAGATTACTTCCGAAGCTGCATTAGTTAATCACATGGAAACCTGCCTCCTGATTTCATCCCTTTTAGGATTTTAAACTGCAGGACACAAATGGATTTATTTCTCACGTCAGTATCTGAATTTTAAAAAGTCGGAATAAAACTGATGTGTACCAGCAGCTACATTCATGCTTTCACAGCTCGACAACAAGCAACAAGTCTCGTAAGGTAGTAACTGAACCACATCAGACAGTTAGAGTACAGCTGAAATGAGGTTAAAGGAGATTTTCTTCCGCTACCCTCGACAGCGTATCAGAAGCACACGAGACAACCTGCCAAATATAGACGCTAGAGATGCATGGACTTCATTTGGCTGAGATGTAAGAATGCTCACTCAAATACAGAAAAAAACATCAGAAAATGATTGCAGGGTGCATGGTCCAAATTGCACACGTCACTGAAGTGTCCCCGTGCAGTCAGGTGACCCGGGAAATCCGAGATGGGACAGTCTCGCTGATTACTCCTGGCATAGCCTTAAGTACATCAGCTTTAAATACAGGTTCTTCAGCAAACTTGGACAAGCCAAAAACCTTACTGTGGGTTTGTGTGCGACTACGTGCGTTTAAATGTGCGCTACAAAACTACAAGTATAATGTCTCATTTTTCATCATTTCCTCCTAACGTGGATCTGACAGCTTCACGAGACCACAACCGACACCTTGGACCACAGGAGGCAGAGCGGCATTTGCCTGCCAACAGTCGGGTTGGGCTTGGAGGCATCCAGTCCAGACCAGTCTGGGACTCTCAACCTGCTTGTTTTTTTCCAAATGTTGCCAAAACATTTAGTACGGCACAAGACATCCCAAGATCTATACAAGTTAATTAATACTGAATTACTACTGAGTTAAAGAGGGTGATGTTTAGTGTTTCCAGTCCATGCAAACAAAAGTTGACCAACTAGTTCCACCTGGCTGTCAAAAGCACCCCTAAAGGAGGAGACTCCTCGGATTCATCAAAGAGTCGGGTGACTGTCACGATAGCGCCACGCTGGCTTCTAACTCAGCAAACCAAGTTTAATCACGCAGGACAGTTTTAAGTTACAATAATAATAAGACACGGGGGTGTTAGACCCGGCAGCCTGACATGACTGGTGTGCGTCCTGGGCTGCACTGCACCCGGCATCACTGAACCCAGGAACCACAGCGGTTCTGGATGAGAAACGCGGACGGCTCGCCCTCGCAGCAATGCTCCCCCCCCCCCGCAAGACTCGCAAAGCCCAACGTTCCCATCTCGACAATCTCGAATATATTTCATGTGCTTCAGTCCTATGCCCCTGTGTAACATTCAGCGTTGCCGTTTGCAGCCCCGCCAAGCGGCTCCGTGCGCGCCTGTGCACGGCACGGCGGCGCGCACTGTGCGGGTACGCGCCGGCCGCTCATCAGAGTCCGGGGCTTCCTAAGCCGATCTGCGGCAGTACGAGCCCGGCTAGCCGAGCGGCAGTAGGCCGATCGTCGGGCACCCTGCTCCCCCTAAGCATGATGAGGCACGATGCTAGGTGGTCGCCATGCATCAGCTCACCAGGATCCTCTTGAAGAGGGCGTTCTCCTTTGGCGGCAGCACGGCTGTCGGCATTGTTCCGGTGTCCGCCGGAGCTCAGCACATGTGAACGTCTCTCCCCCTGTCCTCTGCTCCGCTGTCGCCCGATCGCTCCCTCTCCGGGCTCTCCTCTCTCACGTGGTGGCTGAAGGGACCCCCCTCCTCCTACTCCTCCCCCACCCCTCCCGTCCAAAATGGCCGATTCCCCTCTGGCTTCGCGTCCGCGGTGCTGAGCGACCCGAGCACCGGCCCGCGCCTGCGACCCACTTCGCCGCTAGGTGGCGCCGGTCAGACGGAATAACCCTCCGCATGATCGCACCTGTTAGACTTCTGCATCAAAACTTAAGTGTTCTACAGTTTCTATATATATATAGTAGAGTAGAGTAGAGGTACCATTATATCTGGCTGTATAATCCTCGGTAAAGTTTGCTCTTCACAGCCCCTGTTTCCTGTTCATTACCCTCATCGCATTTAAATTCCAGCAGAGATGTTTACTTCTGAGTAATTATGTTGAGCTTCGGTCCAAAGCAGACAAACGCCGATAACTCACTTCTAAACATTTCAATATGTTTGGCAACAGTGGCACTGAGGCAGAAAAATAACTCCTTCTTTTCTAACCAATGAGTTATTTTTAATGTTATAACTTTTTTCCAGTAGAAAATATTTATCAGGGCATCACCAGGGTTACCAACTCTCACACATCTGGCGTGACACTGATGCTTTCAGACTATCACGCTCATGCAAGAAATCTTATGGCAAATCTATAATAATCCATTATAAACCTAAAATTGGCCACATCAAAACTGTTGGGGTCGTTTGCAAACCCTACAGACTATGTTCAAGGCTATAAAATTGTTATACTTACATGTAAATGTGTGTACAGACTTGTCTCGAATTGATAATCGCACGCCAGCCATCTGACCGAAGTTGACAACCCTGCATCACAGCTATGTAGACTGTCGTGAAAGGTCAGCCATTTCAGATTAAATATCAATTAGTAGTCTGTGTCAACTACGGAATCAGCAATCAGGACTTTGATATGTAAGTTTTCAAGTTAACTCCAAAATTAGGAGGTATTGCTGTTTGCATCACCAGAATAAATCACAATAAGGAGAACGCTTTAGAAAAACATTCTAAATATCATTAGAATTATGTGTCATTTAAGAGTATAATACACGTATAATAAATGTATACGTAAAGTATAACTTGGATCAGTTACTCTGTGATCATCAATGTTAATTTCCTCCCTGGGATCGACTAGGCTGACGAATCGAAAGTCGAGTGCAGCACAGCGGGACCATAACCTAAAAAATACTGGAGAATATTTGAAGATATGCCTTTAAACAGGTTATTACTACAGACGGCCAGCGTCAGCAAGAGTGAGTAGACAACAGATGTTATGTCAGCTGTGATTTCTACTAAATAAATCCAACGATTTGCTCGGGGTTTGTCTTAGAAAGCTAGCTATTTTAGCAGTAATTTCAGACCGATGTTGACCTTGCTTCAGTGATATGTCATTGTGTTTTACGGAGGAGTTTTAATCGTTTTAAGTGATCTCTAGGTTATTCTCTTTTCTGTTTCTACATAACTAATTAACATTACCAATAATATAGACATAAACCAAATTATTTCACTGCCTTCCCCACTTGTTAAAGACATACGATTATTTATACTCGTCTATTTCTAACAAAGCAACCAAATCAACGCCAACAGCTTGATCACAACAGTTATTCATTAACCGATCTACAAGCTTGCTACCTAGTATGTGTCGGGACCGTGTCCTTTTAGACCTATTCGTGTTTCCGGGAGGCTGTATGTCGAAAAAGTATCACAGCGTCATCTCACCCGCCCGTGGGAATTTTGCTCTGAAAGAAAAGCAAACTTTGCCAGAGAAGTCTTTTTGTTGACATAATAAAAGACACGTCGAGTGATGCTGTTGTAGGAATATTCCTGTTACCAAGCTGTTGTTTGTAAAGATATGATCGGGGTACAGACTCCCACAGACTGCATCTCTCCCCCCTCTAGGTGTTACCCGGTCAGCATTTACTGCCAGAAAGCCGGACAACACCAATCCGAACTGGCTGCGTGTGGGTTTGGCGTTTGGGAGCTCAGCTGCTCTCTGGGCACTGGTAATGTCATAAAGAACAGAGCAGGACCCATAAAATAATTTCACTCCAAAACGAAAGCTACAAGCACGCAGTCCCAGAGTTGACTGTATTCCAGAATCATTTAAAAACACTGTTCATATTGCAACGTTGTTAAAATGGTTGGCCTACATTTCTGGTTTTATTCAGTCAGTGCATGCATGTTTTTATATGTTTAAATATGAAATATAAAATATTTGTGCTACTGCCTTTCTATACTCTGATTTTCCCAACCCCTGTTTTACAGCTTTTCAAGCAACACAGCGAAGATGTTGCTGAGTATAAGAGACGGAGTGGACTGGAGTGAAGAGCTGAGGATGTTGAGATGTTGAGTGAAGACTGCTCCATCTCTTTCTCCTTGGCTTTGAGGCTGACTGCGTCACATTGTGAAATTACTCGTATTGTAGGGTGTGTTAAGTGTTGCAATGCAATCCTCAAATGATGATACAAAACAATGCTATCATGCTTGGGTTCATGCATGATCAGATGAGATGTTTGCCTTGAATAATAAAATTTTGGTTACTGTGTGTATTTTTTTTCCCTCAGAGCAAAGCAGAAGATATTAGATTGGGTGAGAGGGAGAGAGTACTGTCTGTATTGGGGATATGACTAATATAGTCTGTTTGGTGTTATGCACAGTATATGGAATGATTTGTAAGAATGCGTATTAAATAAACTTGTAAATACGCTGAGCTTCTGAGGTTGAAAGTGTGAAAATCCAGAATCTGCACTAGATGAACACACACAACACACAGTTAATATTTGTATTTTGTTACAGGAATGTCGTCTATTTACTGTATACTTCTAGTATTCTTAAAGACCTGCGGGTGCTTTGGAAATGTATATTATTAGTGAAAATATGCTATGAAATTTATCTAATTTGTACGTTAGGTTTTCAGTTCCTGATAAAGCCTGTGAGAAGTAAAACAGTTATCAAGAAATTGTCTTTACAGTCAGATGCCATTTACAGCAGACAATGGAAGCCGGGCTTTAAAGCACAGTCGCATTGACTATAGTAATTTAAAAGTTAAAAAATCTGTATCTTTTAAGTCCATCAGTATTGTGTAACTGCTTATTAAGTACATTTGTTATTTAAAAGCAATTTTTATTTACGAGTGTTTACATTACGGTGATGTGCCGTATTGTTTGAAAGCAAACTATGGTTTAACCTTCAAGATTATTTAAGTAAAAAGCAAGCAGGTCGCACAGTTGAACATCATTTCTTGTGTTAACAATCTCACGTTCGCCCGAGGACCTGGCGCGGACACAGTGGGCGTTGGCATCCCGCGGTCAGCTGGGGGCTGCTGCTCGGCGCGCTTGTTGGCTCAGCTAGTGTGCACAGAGTCCCGGTGACGCGCTCCTGAGCGGCCTGCCGTAAACTCGGCTCCTTGGCACACAGGTCTCTGATGCCGCTGTGCAAAAGCGGTGAGTTATATGCTGGTCATGTTTTGACTGACCAGATTTAAAAAATATAAGACGTGCGAGGAAGGAACGTAAAATAGGCCAACATCTTTCTTAATGTACTTTTATTCTGTGTAGATACATTAACATAGCCAACCATTTTCTAATAAAACCATCTGTTTTAACCGTTATCTTTGAGGAAGTACGTTAACCTAAACTTTACAGGCATATATTACTTTTGTTTAAGCTTAATTGTTTTTCTGTTTGTAGGTTTCAGGTATACATTATGTTGGGAATATAGTTTGTAGTTATATAGGCATGCATATATATATATATATATATATAAAGCTTAAACTAAGTAGGCCGACATTCCTACTTTATTTGTATGAGCACATATAAATGTGTTTTTAATGGTGGACGGGAGTGCACAGTATACAGAACCAAGACTTAATCACGGATGCAAATGACACAAAGAATCGTACAAAAATGTAAAATGTGGCCAATTACCTTTGTTGCTGTCTATTTAGACTTTTCAATAAGATACACGGCTGTGCTTAAGTTATGTTATTAAAACGAAAGCTTCAGAACTTTAATGGACAGACAGCCACTGTACTTCTCTCACATAGTTAAGTTAAACATTGCTGGTTTGACAGAGACTCTTTCCAGGTAATTAATATAGGCGATTCTCAACAGCAATCAGAAAGCAGCAGTGTATAAGCAATGAGCCTGGACAGCTGTGTTTATGGACGCCCAAGCGCATTTTTCACGATTCCGTAAACACTGGGAATCCTGGGCAAACCTGACCGGCTGTCCTGTGCCAAAGCGCCCAGCCGTCTAATATCGCCAGTTCGGGTTTCTCGTTACACCTTCCTTACGGGCATGTGCAAGATGTTTTTCATTGATCCACTCTAAAATTTGTTACGCTGTCAGAACTCTCACTTTAGAAGAGAATGGTGAGTTACAACCATTTTTTTTAATGTTATTGCCCCCTGCAAAATTCTGCAATAGTTTTGGTATGAGTGTCTATCTGCAGCGGATGCAGTATGCCTAATTATGCAATAAAAACCGTCACTGTATGAAATAATTAAAAGTGAAATATGAATCTGCCATACCCCATACATCAGGGATGGCCACTCTTATCCGCAAAGGGTCGCTGTGTGTGTGGGTTTTTGCTGCAGCTCCCTAATTAGATTACTAATTAGAGGACTGACTGGCTGAAGAGTCCTCACACCTGGGTTTGAACAGCTGACCTACAGGTTATCCCAAAAACCTGCACACACACCGGCCCTTTGCGGATATGATTGGTCACCCCTGCCATGCATCAATGGTTACATGCAATACTGCTTCAGCAATTAAAATTAGACGAGCAACTTCTGTTTGATATCTTTGAGGAATGTGGTATTTTTACACTATCATTCTAACATGATCCCAGGTAAACACTGGCGTTGCCGTGCTGCATGAACGAGGGGGAGTGCGGCTGTGTCTGAAATCTGGTTTTGCTGTAGTTCAGGGTTTCCCGAGACTACGGTGCTCAGTTTGCAGTTTCCGTTCATTTTGACTTAGTGTCATGTCCCAGCGACTCTGACTATAGTATGAAGCACTGCCTCTTTGTGTCCCGCAGTGATTCCAGCCCGTTCTCTGGCATACGGGCTACCGGGTGGCACTGGGCCGAAACTGGCTTACGTCGTCCTCTGCGGCGGGTCTCTCGCTGCTGCTGTCATCTATGTGAGTGCTATTTTCCTTCCCCATGAACTAATTAAATAGCACCAATTAGCTGTCATCTCTATGAATTTGCAGTATGACTTAATATTGTACCCCCCTCCCTCCAAAAGGCTTACAAGACCATCATTTCTGGCAGAGAAAATTTTGCTGATAATGTTGCCAGCATTGATGCCAAGCCAAAGGACTCATCTGAGTCCCAGCTAGGGCCAGCTGAGAGTGAGTCCTAAAACACTTTCTGAATCGGAATAACAGTAAAATTATGAATAACACAATCTCTGAAATCTATCTGTCATCTCATCTGGGCAGTGGTGGCTGTGGACAGTGGTGGCCGAATGGTTAGAGAGGCGTACTTGTAATTGAAAAATTGCAGGTTTGAATCCCCGACTAGCAAGGCACCACTGAGGTACCCTGAGCAAGGTACCGCCCCCAAGCACTGCTCCCCGGCTGCTGAATTAGCTGCCCCCTGCTATGTCACGATGTCACATATGGGTTAAATGCAGAGGACACGTTTTGTGGTGTGTCAACACTGATAGCTAAATTCTAAATTTGTATCACTCTAACTGGAGTATATAGGACATCAGTAAAAATGACAAACAACATGGCATTGTGGCATGTATTCAGAGGGTTTATCTTGTGCTGTCAGTCACAGACTGGCTTAATCTCTCACCCAACTAGTTTATTTTGGCAGCACACGGTATTTCCACTTACTCTTACTTTTCAAGCATAATTTCTTGCATTTTGGGTGATATTACTAGCAGTTCTCGATGGGTCCTGTAGTCTAGACTTCCCAGCTGATACGGGCACCAGCCGCTGATGATAGCTTCCTCGTGTAGCTTCTCCTGAGCCTGCCGGTGGCCCGGCTGCCGTGGGGCAGGCAGCGGGATCCAGTGGAGAGGCCTCCCAGTCTGCAAAAGCCGACAGCCTGCTGTGTGAGCCGCAGAAGCTGGACAGCGCGCCAGTCAAGCCTGTGACTGAGGAGCCACCTGATCCAGCAGAGGCTGAAACGGTCGTCGCGGAGCCTGCGGCGGGGGCTGAGTCAGACGAGGTGGCCGCTGCAGATTCGGTGTCATCTCCTGCTGAAAATGACGGCATGCCCCCTACAGGGCAGAAGGTCACCCTTCCGGTTGATGGAGCGGCCATGACTTGACGTGGATGCTGCCTGCTGCTCTGGTGGACGCGTGAAGCTTGTGCCTGTTGGCATGTACAGAGTAATCTGTCCTGCAAAAACCCACGTTTAAATTAGATATGAAAACCAGTGTTAGCAAATACATTTGATTATTGTTAAAGAACCGATATCAAAGATATCAAAAATGTCTGCCTGTGAAGAGTGTATAAAAATTAGTAACATAATTCCCATGCTGTCTCTTTGGTTATTAAAATGACATACCGTACATCATTAAGACAATTTCTGCTGGAAAGCGAGGTTTTATTGGTAAAACTGAATTTACCGTACCCATCTACACCCAGGGGCCATAAAGGGGGGGAGTTAGGACCTCTAAGTGAGGGGGCCCCTAAAAATATGGAACATAATTTAATTAGTCTGGGTTGAGGGTCCAATATGATATCTTTTTACGGCGTCAAAATCTATAGCTACGGCCCTATCTACAGCAATATTAGTACTGAAATGCATATTTCTACTTGCACATTAATGCTATAACATCTTACCAGTAGGTGGTGCTAAAACACCAAAGGATAACAAATCGAACGACGCGGTGCGCAGCGAAGTAAAAACGCATTTCCAGTTGTCATACATCCCGCGTTACCGCACGTTTACAACAACTGTGACACGCTTTAAGGTTTTAAAGAAAAATACAAGTAAAATAAGTTGTTTGGAACAGTTTAAAAATGTGTGTGGTAAAGTAAAAGAAATGCTAGTCGATGGAGAAGTGTAAGATTCCTAAACCCACGGTGTATTTTAATGTAATATTGCGATGGGGGGGGGGCACCCGAGCGTAACCTCCCGTAATTTCTGGGAAAGGGGGGGCAGCGTGACGTCACGGGCCGTGTTTCGCTCTCCGGCAGCCTGAGAGAGGAGAGGGGCTCGCGTCAAAACAATCAAGAAAAAAAACAAAAACAAAACAAAAAACAAGACAGAAAAGAAATACAGGGCACGTCCGCGAGGCGCTTTTCCCACGCGCTGCGCAGCGCGCTCGTGCAGGGGACAGGCTCGGGGAAGCCGCGCGCAGGCGACGCCGCGTCCTGTCAGCCGACGACAGCGGAGCGGAGCGACTGGCAGCGCCGCCGCCGCCGAGCGGGGTGACCGGGGCCCGCCTTATCCCTTACGCACCGGACAAAGAGCTGCCTCCGGGTAAGAGCACAAGCCCCTCAAACCAGTTCAGCTTCTTTCTTCTTATTTATTTCGACGTGTAATACCGTCGGAGTGCGGCTCGGCTGCTCGCTTACCGCGGGCGGCAGCTTGCATTGGGCTGGCAGCGCAGGTTCAGCCCGCGGGCGGTGTTGCCGACCGAGGTTAGCATGCTGCGGCCGGTTTAGCTCAGCCCTGACCGCGCAGCCTGCTGCTCGCTGCAGTTGTCTCGGCCTCTTTTCGCCGTTCCGTGTTTTAGGTCTGCCACTCTCCCCGCAAACACATAAATAATAAGTTTATCTTCAGCTTCGGCACCGCTCTTAGCTAATCTGCACGCCGTGCTAATAAATACCGTGTTTACCAGCTTGGTAACTAAATAAAATACAGAGTAAAATACAAAAGGAAATAAAACCAGAGCTTCTTGTAAATAATTAGAGGGCGCGGGGTGGAGGCGGGTTGCTGCGCTCCGGTCAGAGTGCTCATTCATCACGGCCTCCAGTCACGCCCGTAATGTGGCGTTTAGTTACAATTTTATTGTTTGATCTCGGTCTGGGCACAAAAGATGACGACGGGGAGTAGGTGCCTGGGGATCCGAAGCGGGTCTGAACGGTGATTGACACCGGGGGAGACGGGGATGGGGATGCTGATAACGATGGTGATGCAGTTAGAGCTGACTTGTCTTACGTGGCCGGGGGATAGTCGGTCAGGTGGGCTGTTAGCTAGCATTCGTGCTAGCATCCTACTCCTTGAACCTTGCGTGATAAAGGGGGGGAGGTCCTGTAGTTTAATAAAAAAAAAAAACTAAAAAATCAAATGTTAATTCGGCGGACCGGACAAACAGCACTGTGTGTAAAACTAAAGGGCTGATCGGCATCAACTGCTTAGTCTTCCAGTTTGGGACCTGCATCGCGTTAAATGTACGTAAAGATGCGGTCGCGCGTTTTTCGTGCCACTGTCGGACCCTAGAGTTTCGCTTTATTCTTTCGTGCTGTGCGTTATTGGGTCACGTGACACCGGCGACGTCATCTGTTTGTTGTTCCGGCACGTGAGAGATCGGGCCCGAACCCCGAGACTGGTCAATCAGCAGTATTACCGGGCTCGCTTGTTTGATCTCGTTGCACGCGGTACCTCGAGTCCTTAACCCTGTTCAGATCATCTAAATAAGCACGTCGAGTTGTATCGACAGTGCTGGGAATCCATGAAGCGAGGTTTATTAACATTGATTCGGGTGCAGATTTGGCAGTTATCCACTCACAGAATGCATATGGAATGTCCACGCGAATTATTTTTTAAATGGCGTATACGAGACGAATGGAATGGATTATTTTCTTTTGGTACACCACGTTTTAAGTCCCGTGCACAAGACTGGTTTATATCAGTAATGGGTTTAGTGTAACAGCACATTATCTCGTAGGTGCTTTATCTGCACAGAGCAGTCGTGTTTTGTCCTGAGCTGATGTTTTGTACTGCCTTCGGATTAAAGGTAACGTGCCATGCAGATAGCCTTCACTTATTTTACATTCTTGTTTGATGTGACATTAAGATCTATCTATGAGACATTTCCATTCATAAGTAAACAAATTACATTATACATTTAGATTATCGGCCGGAGGGAGAGTCTTCAAGCTAACAGCGTCTAGTTTACGAAATTAAATCCATTACTCATGTAGCTCTTGGTTTTTCTTAGGGTCAGATCGCTGTTTTAGTACGTGGTCAATCATTAAACCATACAGTTTTTTCAGTGGTCTTCATGCAAGCATCATTTAGTTCTACGTTTTTAATAGCATGCAGATATTAGAGAACTGGTTGTTTTAGGCACACCATAATTAAGTGTGTTGGATGGAGTGTGACATCTGAATTAAGAACAAGGGTTGGCCCTCTCCGGAGCCAATCGTGGCTGCTAAGTGTTTATTTGAATAATAGAGGAGAGTGTGATTTGAAAAGCCAAGGGCACAGAAGCCAGCTCTATCAGGTTGGATGCGTATGAACAGGCTCTGCTAGTGTCACGTACTGGGCCTCCTGTGATGGCATGCTGGTCAGATCTTCCGTGTCTTCAAAGGACAGCAAACGCATAACTGTGGCCACATTGAATAGGCCTGAGTCTGAGGCTGTCCGGAGGTTCCAGTGTGGTCAGTGATTCTTTGATTACACTGTTAGTCCAAGTTGGGAGTAAACAATGGTTCCAAACTATCAGTATACTAAGTCGGTTTTTAATAAATGTACTTTTCTCACATTAGTGGAAATTGTACAGCTTTAGAAGTAATTTACACTTTAATCCACTTGAAGTTTAAATATGCCCTTAGATATTTGAACTGGTTTCTCTGGTGATGCAAGTTGGCACTACAGAAAAGACTTGTGGTTGAAGTGTTCTCTTTCATGAGCGCTGAAATCTTAGTCACTTGATGTAGGATTGATGATATTTCCTCCGTGCTAGTTGGCTGTGAGGATATTCCGTGCGCTGTTGACCTTTGGAATGCCACTCCAGAATGACAGAGAAGTTGCTGTTCCAGATTCTCCAGATCTCCAGTAGCAACTGGATGGAGCAGAGGTTCTGGGTATTAGTGGATTGGCTGCTTTAAGACATGTGATTATCTGTGGGGCTAGGGCTGTGGCGATCATGTCTTGATGTAACTGATGATGTGGTGCATGTGCAGTAATCACCATAGCTGTAGATGACAGGTGAAACATTTGCCTGGACACCAACTTTTCAGTACTAAACAGACGTTTACTAACGCCCACAATTTGGTAAGGAGATTAGTACTGTGCCTAAAATATTAATGAGATGCATATTGTGATGCCCAAAAGTCAGTTGTGTATATAAATTCTGTGTATCCTTATGTTCATTAAATTCATTTAGTGGTGCATGCCACATGTGACTGTTTTGGTAAATCACGGGAGCGATAAGCACTGAAGTGGCGGTGAAGAGAGGAACAGCTCAGCAGCCACAACGTATTTTAAAAGAGGAGATATTGTGGATAAGCAAGGTAAAAAGATGTCAGGGTTGTGGCGGTAGTTTTTGCAGTTTAAAGTCTAAGGATACGCCAAATGTATACAGATCACTAATTTTTGGGCATCACAATATGCCATCATTAATATTTTAGGCACAGCACTAACCTCCTTACCAAATTGTCAGCATAAGTAAAAGTACCAAAAGCTCAGCATCCGGACAGACATTTCACCCGCCATCTGAAGCCCTGGTGATTGTTGTGCATTCGCCATATAATTGCGATTACACCGCAACATGATTGCGACAGCGCTATGTGAGGCAGTGTCAGACGGTCAGCATGCGTGTACTGAATGTGACCTGTTGGAGTGGTTTAAGGTTTAGGGTTGGCTGGCGAGAATACAGTAAGGATAAAGTTCATTAGATGATGATGATGGGGGGGGAGGGGTGTAAAAAAATCCATCATTGAAACCTGGTATTGGGTCCGTTAATAGTAAGTTGTCATGCAGCCTCTGCAACCCCACATACAGTACCCGCTCATTTGGGAACGCCTTTCTGCTTTGTTTCCACGTTGCCATGTTTTGATCCTGTGTTGGGTACATGTGCACCTTTAAAGCTTCCTGTGGGAACTAGCGGCGATAAGCTGGTCCCCCAGCTTTCCTCCCCCACGCCTCCTTCCCACCATGTGCTACACCGAGCCCTCAGCTGAGGTGTATGCTCTGTTAGGGCTCAACTGCGATTTACCAAACCCCATCAGTCTTGGCTCTCAGCAGCACAAGCTGAATCATTGCAGGTTCGCGACTCCTCATGGAGCTTCAAGTAGAGCTGCTGAAATGTGCCCCCGCCCCAGAGATGTAACTGCGTCTCCATGAATTCTGAACCACTACACAGGCTATGTAAATTGCCAGGCTGTCATGAAAAATTTACTGCTGCTGAGCTAAAGGGACACCATGGGCCTCCCCTGAGCCTGGAGAGGGGTGGAGTGTTGAGTAGTTATTGGGGAAATGAGGCTTTGGACCCCAGGGTATGTGGCATTACTATGTCCTGTCAATCATTGGCCTTTTCTAGTCCAATGGGAAGTAATCACATGGTACCACAGTTCTGGACATTCTAGGGTTTGGATCCCCGCTTCTCCCAGTACTGCTGTCCAGAACCCGATGAAGTTGATGGAGCCATTACTTGGGACATATGTAAGCATGACCCGAGTTCTGTGGGGTGTGCCACAAAGCAGGACTTTTCAGTTAACTGAGAACCTAGCAGTCATGATTGTCCATTGAGAGTTTAGGTGAGGAGCATTCCTATTGGACAGTCATGGCTGCTAGCATAAGTTAACCCTGCTAACTGAGAAATCCCACTTCATGGAACGCTCCCTCTTCTAAATCATTTAATTTGTGTTTACTAAAGGCTTTGTAAAAGTGATTTCATTTTGACCAATGAGAAGACATTGCTGCCCTGAAAAGCATGGTCTGGATAAGGCCTCAGTGCTGGTTCTAGGCAATGGAAGACCAGGAAAGGATTACAGTATAGTAACATGAAGTGCTTCAGCCTTATTGTTTGTGATTTTAATAGCAGTGCATCACTCAGATGGTTGCTATCACGGCATCAGTCCTCCGCAAAGTCAGGGACTTGCCTCGAGTTAGCGGGAAGGCAGCCAGCCGCCATGGCAGCGGGGGTTGCTGTGGTGACGGGAGGGAGGCGGAGATCAGTGGGGAGGCTGTACTCTGGACCAGGGGAACAGAGGGCTGCTTGTTGTCGTGCCCTCGCGCCGTCGATGATTTTCCGCCACACCTTGGGCCAGGGCTGACGCGTGATCTTCGCATCGCTGCGAATCCACTGTGTGCGTATGTGTGCCTGTGTTTGTCTGTGTGCGGGCTGCCTCTCAGGTTTTCATTTGAATGCTTCATGATGTACAGCCTAACCGATGCTGGTGACCTCCTAGGAGAGTAAAATTATGAAACGGAAGTGAGATACAGACCCGAGAGTAAAATGATGATTTTGAGATTAGATTTTTTTTTTTTTTTTTTTTAGGTACTTGGGTCGGGATTTGGGGGGTGTGGGTTTTGCCGGTTCACGAGGATTTCACTGGTGCATCGAGTCTGCCATGGTATAAAATATAGAAGGCTTAATAGAGATTTAGGGTTCAGCAGATAAGGATGTGAAGTCGTTACGTTTAACCCGTGGGGTGTTATCTACACTGTGCTTTGAAGGTTCCTCATAGCATCCAGCAGCATGCGTACTGGTTCAGCATTGTCTCTGTAGGAAAAGGAAATCTCAGTGAAAACATTCCTCTATGAGGGAATTTCCCATCCCACGCACATGGAGGCCAAAAATCGTGTACAGTAGAATCAACCTGTTTCTGTACCCTGTGCCCCGCACCCCCACCCACTGGCATCATACATAGCTCCTGTTGACAGCTTTACGCCGTTTCCTTTGGATTGTGAGAGCACACTGACTAACGGCAGCAGTGTTGCCGTACATGTTTGGGATTCTTCCACAGGAAGGGCAATATTTAGTTGTAATTTTCATGATTTCTCTCTTGTAAAGGTACCATGGCACTGAACCCAAGGTGGGCTTCCAGGGGCTATTTCAGCCACTGGCATTGTGACCAGTTGAGTAAGGGACCAGTGTCAACCTCTGGGCTTTGTTTCATTCATATAAAATATGGTGAAAACTTGAGAGCAGGTGGTGCAGAGCTTTAAGTGTAGGCTTCATCTAAGGCAAGGGTGTTAAACTCCAGTCCTGGAGGACCGGAGCCCTGTGTAGCTTAATTCTTTCCCTGTTCCACCACAAATGATTCAACTCAAGAGCTCTGTTGTAATTAGCACAAGGAGGTGTGTTAAATGAGGGTAAACCAAAAACTGTGCAGGGCTCCAGTCTTCCAGGACTGGAGGATCTAACGCTTCCTGGCTCAGGTCCCAGGAATATCCATGCTGCACTCTAGATAAGACATCTGTGAATAACTGAAGATAAATGCTTCTATATCAACACAGACCTGGTCCGCTTCATTTTGATCCTAGAATGCTGCGCCGTGTCTCTCCTGGTGACTAGATCTGTTTCTATCCAGAACTTAAGTTCATGACTAGACGGCACTCTGGAGTTGGAGGGCTTTGAATTGGAACAGCTAACCCCTGTAGAGTTGCAGTGCGTGTGTTTTTGAGTGGCTTTTTACTCACCTACAGATTTGCACGCAAAAACACAGTTGGTGTTTTCCTGAAGAATAAGTTTGAAGAGAGCAGGAGTTTTCAACCTCTGTAAAGCCATGGTCCCCCAAATGGAATTGACCAAAGACAGGGACCCTCCCCCCCCCCAGAGAGAAATCTA
>JAODLC010000054.1:8294372-8315893 GCA_026781145.1 Hippopotamyrus pictus | reverse complement strand
CATGGCCCCCCAAATGGAATTGACCCAAGACAGGGACCCCCCCCCCCCCCCATGCCACTAATGCATGATCGTGAAAAGTACAACAACGCTACGGTCCTCCTGGCGACTGTGAACCTCAGGTAGAAAGCCCGGAGATTAAAGTACTAAGCTTGCTACAACCCTGAAGCCCTCGTTTGGAAGATGGCTAGGCTTGTGTGGAGTGATTTTGAAATGAGGGTGTCGCAGTGCTGAATGCCGTTTGTGCTCCTGACGTGGAATGAAAACTTAAGTAAAGTGCACCTGCAGAGGAAACAAGGGACATGGTGTGAAAAATGAGGCTCCCATGCAAATATGGCTTTTCAGTTGCACCTTGGCGTATGTTTTATATCTGAGCGGGCCGTCGTCCTAATGCAGTAGTGCTTTTAGCAGCCTGTGAAGCTTGCCCTCCACTCCTCTGTGGTGCAGCTGGTTTCCTCTGATCAATCATTTCCCTGGAAGAGCCTTCTGAGGACCTTGACTAAAAGCAGCACTCTGTCGCTGCCGCCAGTCACTGAGGGCCTGCAAATGACTTGATGTTGATTATTAGCGGTGAGTTATTTGTGGCTTTTGCTTGTAATGTAGTCTGTGTGACTTTGCATCAGTTCGAACCAGAATCAAAATCCGGCAACGTGCGTCACCTTGTTTTTTTTGTGGATAACAGAAATTGCGTTAATGCGGTCTTTTTATGTTGGTAGGCCCATGTTGAATACTACTTGTCTGTGGCAGTGGCCACTAGGGGTGTAAATCATGGGCGTGCAGGCGATCCAATTGCTATTATTTAGGGATCGATTTGATGCATCAAAAATCTTTAATTTCTATCACGATTCCATTAATGGAGTGTTCAATTTTGTGATAACTTAAATTTAAACCATTTTTAACTTAACTGAAAAACAATTTACAAATATTACCATGGGAACTTAATTGCGCACTGATAATGGAGTATAAAGAAAGTAGAATCTCTGAACATTAATTTTTATTATTAAATAGGGAGAACAAGTCAAATGGTCAAAAAAGGCCAACTACTGAACTGCACAGAGAAACAAACATATAAAGAAACCTCAAGCTGATTGGCTGTTTTCATCTAGGTTTAATAGTGGTGCACCTGTGTAGAAATTTTAAATGATACCAATAACTGATACATTTTGGTCTACAATCATTAATACCGATAGCTAGCTAACCTCTGAGCCATTTGCCAAGGAAGAGGGGGGAGCTGAATGACATTACACTAACTTTTTTATTATTATTCTGTGGAATTCGAAAGGTTGATCTCTGGGCCAGATGTATTGATGAATTATAAAAATTCACTGGGTCAGTACCTTGAGACCTTTTATAAGCTGTGAATGAGTCCTCCACCGCAGAAAGTGTCAGATTAACATGAAATGATTCATGCTATGAAGACAGTAACACGTTTTGCAAGCAAAGTTTTAAGAGCAGCAGGTAGTACATATTACTACAGACAGTATTTCTATGACGTGATGGTGGGGTTTATATGTTTTAATCCTACCTGTTGTATCTTTCTGACCATTTTAATTGGCCTAATATGTCTTCTCGAATTTTTTCTTCACAAGTAAGTGAAACTGGGGATTTGCTGAAGAAACTTTCCTGGTTGTGTATTACCAACGCTTCAGTTCTTAGTCTAAGCTTCATGACAATAAAGAATTGAATTGAATTGAATTGAATTGAATTGAATTGTCGATTTGTGTCGGCTATCTATAGTACTGCATGGGTTTTCTGTAGTCATCCTGACTACGTGTCAGCTGTGTAAAATGGTGTTTTACTGAAGCCTTTAAATGGTCTGTATAATCCAGAGGCAGCAGGTGCTTGAATTCTGAATTGATCTGACGTCATCTTAAGCTTCAGAATCACTTAACCCACAGATGTAATATGGGGCAAGGATGGTATTCCTGCAAAACTCAGCCAATGGATCGGTTCTCGGAAACCCCAATAGGGTGATACGGGGTGATGAGGTAATCCTCTAATTCTGGTTGGAAACAAATTGGGTTTGCTTTGGTGGGGGAGACTGGCTGCTCTTTGATTTAGTCATTGCCTTCTAGAAGATATGCATTAGTTAAAGCACATTTTGGATTCTGGCCGGCTTGACGTGGAGCTGCTTGATGCGTGGTGGAACCACACAGCCAGAACCTGCTTGCCAACCTAGAGGTGCAAGAACCGGTCCGGGCGTTTAACGGGAGATTCACGCATTGTTGTCGAAAACCCGTTTTTCAAAGTTATGGTTGCAGACTCCTCCTGTTGTTTTGCAAGAGATAAGATGATAAGCCAGCGGTGCATTATTAAAGGCCCCTCTTCTCGTAGTGGGAGGGGTAACACGATCACGCCAAGCAGTAGCTTCTGGTGACCCCTCCCCTGGAGAGCTGTGAGATTCGCTGGCCCTTTGCTCTCGGCCTGTTAAGGCGCACTAACCATAATTATCTTCGGTAACCTCTCCAGTATGTAGCCCCGCCCGCGAAGCCCATGTCACTGACTCAACATGGCTGAACTTCAGCTCTCGGCGGGGGCGGGTGGATTAGAATGAGATGGACCCCGCCCTCGAGAGGGACGGACGTGGGCTGAGGCTCGAGCGGAGTCACTCTCTGTGGTGTAGGGGGTGGGTCATGTGAGTGGCAGCTGGCTGCTGTGTGACTCTGAGGCGAGTCGAAGAAGTTGGGCTGGGGGACGTGGAGAGAGTCTCTCTCTCTCTCTCTCTCTCGCTTGCTCACCCGCTCACTCTCTTCGGCACACACTGAGAGCAGGAATGCACAAAACCACAAGCTGGTCTGGTGTCCGCGATTGCTGTGTTCAGTGCTATGTGGAGTCGCCTTGTCCGCACTCTCCGTTGTGGAGATCCTGAACCGGGCCCCCGTAGGAGGCCTTCCACTCACGTGGTGTCCTCAGGGTCTGGCAGCTCGCCTTCATGGACACCAGCGCTAGCAGGGGATGCACCCGCATGGGTAGCATTGTGACTGAACCTACACCTCACCGCCGCCAAGGGTTCGCCGCTCAGTGGTCTCGGCGTGCGGCCTTGCCCCGCGGCTCCACGCAAGGTAAGTCCACTTCGAGTCGTGAAGCTGGACGGATGCACGACCCGCTGTGGACGCGCTGCGGTCCTGGTCGTCATCGCGCCGCAGCTTGGAGCTCCGTAGATGGGTTTTCGTCCTGACGGCGCAGATAGATGACTTAACGCATCGTTTGGTGCACACAAGCAAACAGCCAGTTGTGAATTGCTGCTGGATTCGCAGGCTGCGTCTGGGAGTTATGGTCAGTGTGGCACCCCTGTTTGAAGCTGCCAATCTTTCTGTGTCTGGCTGTAGCATTGCCAAAGGGCAGACTGAGGCTGTCCAACCTGTTCCAGCCCCAGCGCTGGGTAGGACTATCTGGTTGGGTCTCTCTGTCTCTCTCTCTCTCACTCTCTCTCCTCCTCCTGTGCTATACCAGACCCAGTCAGTGTTGTACACCATCCCTACCAGGACTTGTTAGCTTAATAATTGAATAGAAGCCATCCCAGAATGCCCTGCAATTTCCACTCCGACGAAGGGGAGCTGTCACCGCGATCCCGAGGCAAGCTTATTTCTGTGGCTTATTAAAATTTCAGCAGTCTAAACATCTAAGGTGAATCTCCCCACCAAACTTGCATGCCGTGCTGGCAGAGGGGCGGGCGATGGAGGGTTTAACTGTTAGCTTGTTACAGCTCCCTTGTCAGGCCCAACTCGGGACATACGACGTTAGGAATATGGTCTGTGAGTGACGTAGTGGTTTGGCTCAGGGTGCCCATCGAAGCTGTGTTAGAAACACAGGTGGAGAACAGGCTCTTTTGGAATGTGAAAGCAACATTGTTGCCTAATTTGATTAAGAAATGGAAATGGTTTGGTTTAAACACACCCTTGTGTGCTGCGTGACCTGCTGGACCCCTTCCTTGTATACTGTTCATAGGTCAGTTGCGTTTTAGCTGTCTTAACTTGCATTCTTTATCGTAGTAGTGCTGTTTACAGTTACAGTGCAGAGACCGTGTGTATGGGCTGACAGAGCGGAGCTGAGTCCACAGACCCGGATCGTGCCTGTCTTGCTTTTCTCCATGGTGCTTACAGTCAAACACCCCAGGGAGTTTCTTGCTGCATACGGGCTTGGACTAGGGTGCCTGCTAAGCAAATAAATGACTCAACGACTTTTCGACGCCATATTTACACAGGACACTGTTGCGACTGTTAAACTGCGGCCGTTATTGCGTTACGCCGTGAAGTGTTTCGGCACATTCCAGCCGGTCATAAAGTCCACCAAGTGCCGATGGACCAGTTATCATTTTTCAAAGACATGCTCTTCGAAACAAAGTATCAGTTTTTCTTCATCGGTACTGACTGGCTTTGCTAGAGTGCACGCGTGACTGCAAAAGTGAGGCATTTCATCGCACCACCTAAGCATGACGTCTTCAGCCTCACACTGCTTTGGGAAGGAACAAAATCATGCAGAAAACAAAATTTTATTTTTAAATTATTTTTGGCGTTTTAAGGGATGAGAACTGTGTGAATGAGAAGCTGACACCCTGAATTGATTGATTAGAAGTTTGATGGTGATACAGTTGTAATTTTGTGAAGATGCAGAGTTTGGCCGTTAACTTTCCTAAGCACACCCAGGGGTGCAGTGGCTAATTTTAAAAATGTGTGCTAGTCAAATGGCTGCTGTTATATTGAACAGTAAGACACGGTGATACACTTATCAAAAGTAGCTTCAGACTTTAGCCAATTTCCTTAGCATTTGCTGGGATTACATATACAACAGCATAGACCCCATAGTTTTCCTGCAAGCTGTAAGACTTCATGTGAGTTCGTTTGTGTATTATAAGTTTTGACACAGATCTACGGCAATCAGGAAAGATTTATTGGCCCCAGACAGAAGCGTTGAGTTCATGGGGCAGACAGCAGGCTGTAGAGGAGCGAGCGGGGCAGCTGCAGCCGGTCGGTCATTCTCAGCAGTCTGGGCTGCTGTTTTGTGAGCTTGGAGGTCTGCAGCTCATTTGTGGCTCCGGTGACGAGGTAAAAGAAGAGAGAACAGGCAAAAGTGATCACAGTTCGGCCGGCAGTGACGTCCCCGAGTGTGGCTCTTCGCAACCTTGGCACCAACACCGAGAGCTTCCTGTTTCGTTTTCTTGGTTCCTCTGTGGACTGAAAGGGGGGTGGTGATGTGACCCTCACTCGGGAAACTCGGGCGGGGGGGGGAGACGTGCGTTCATGTTTTTTTTGGAGCACTAACATGGGCTAAGCTGCCTCGCCACATTGATGTCTGATCAAAGCTGTTTTCCATCTCTGTGATTCCCCATCAACGGCTTCGCCCTGTGAGGGGTGGTGGTGTCTGTGGCCATGTTGTGGCTGATGTGTGTTACACGTCGCAGTATCTGCCGTGCTGGGGATGGTTTCAAACGTGGACTATCTTAATACAAAGAAAAAGCCAATTTAAATGTGTAAAGTGATGTAAAGTGTATATGTGGCTTTTAATCTTTGAAAAGGAGCAGGTGAACGGCTTCTTTAATACTTGTACGAATGCCCAGTGCCCTGCGCTCCTGCTTTCACGTTCCCATGAACACTGCGTGTGAATGGGGCCTCTCTCCCCCCCCCACTCACCGGAGGTCCAGCTGCAGTCTCTGACAGAGCCCACATCATCATCTCTCTCTCCTCTCCTCTCCTCTCTCTCTCTCTCTCTCTCTCTCTCTCTCTCTCTCTCTTTCTCTAGGTAACGTGGGCCGGGGTGTGCAGTACTGCAGACTGACAGTAGGGGGTGGCAGGGTGCGGGGCCCACACCAGCTGTTGACTGAGAGCAGGGCCCTCTCCCAGGGAATGCATCATGACCTCAGTGGTGGAATACATCGCCGCCGTGGAGAACCCGCAGCCGGTGAGTTACGTCACTGCCGCGTAACGAAAACCGGCTTCAGGTCTGACAGAGCGTGACTGGTACTCGACACGCGTTGTCTGCAGCTTGTGGATTTGCTTAAGCAGAAGGAGAGTTGCTATCGAAGAAGGTAAATGCAAATGCAGTAGGCAGATTATTACTTTGAATGTAGTTATATTTGTTTGCAGTCACAGCCCCATAGCAAAGTCCATATTGGGTAATGTTCAGACTGTCCCAGTATGCCCCCAGCTATGTCTATCAGGTGAAGATGACACCCCCCCCCCTTCATCCTGATACCACGTGTTACACCCGTAAGGCACAGAGGCTAAAGGATGAGGGCTATGACATGCACATCGCCCCAGGAGAACGTGGACTGTCTCTGCGATTTGCATTGTAATGTTAAGTGAATATTGATGACCAGGTGAGGAGTCCTTTCTGTGAAGGTGCCTGTGGATGCGGTGACCTGGTCACGGCGCTAATGCCATGAGTCCACATCAGCATCTGGGGTCACCCAGGGGCCCAAATAGGAACATCGAGGGGCTGCTCCAGCTCGCCCCGGCCCTGCAAGGAGGTGCCCGCACGGACAATGCCGCTGACCGAGCGCGATCGCGCGCTTCGGGGCCCTAAAAATAACCCTATCACAAATAAGTGTGGGAGGGGGGATGCTTCCTGTCTGCCTGCCACTGCAGCCTTAGTGCTGACAGGAGACAGGAGGTCCCGACCCTGTTCTGTGGGAGCAGAGCCTAACAGGGGCGGCTTGCAGATGGCCCAGACTTACAGCACCGTAATTTCGTTACTGCCTCTCCTGTGACACCCCGCATGCCCCCCCCTCGCTGCATTAGCCTGTCGCTAGCTGTGCCTGGCACTGCCCTTCCAGCTCGTATCCCATGACCGGTTGTCGGGTCCTGGGGTCCTCTTTCTCGGTGCGGCGGGCAGGCAGCAGTGCCGCTAGACCTTGCTGGCTCTGAGCTCGTCCTGCACACTGGTCACGGAGCATGTGGTTGACACTTTGTCGTGGAATTGTGGTGTTTACTAGTGTGGGAGCTCGCAGGCTCCTTAGCTGTGTGGAGACGGAGAGGCGGTCTGCTCAAGCTGGTGCCTCCCTCCCTCCCTCCCTCCCAGGAAATGAGTTAAAATGGAGTTAGGACACTCAGTCCTCAGGAATTTATGATGCTGTGGAACAATAGCAGAGAATAAAATAATTTCCCCGAGTCCTCCAGGACGTTGAGCCTCGAATTGCAGTTGTGCTCTTGGCGCCATGACATGCGACTTGCTACGGCGGTGCCCATGTGGGAGATAGAGGTGTGATGGGCATGTCTCTGCCCCCTGCTCCTCCCGCAGGAGGAGACGCAGGCTGAGGAGGAGTACCCGGCCGTGATCGTGGAGCCCGTGCCCAGCGCCCACTTGGAGCAATGCTTCGCCGCGCAGGTGCTGGTGTACGACGACGAGACGTACCTGATGCAGGGCGTGGCTGAGGAACAGGAGGTGGAGACGGAGACGGTGGAGGCAGGTGAGACGAATGGGGGGGGGGACGTGAATGCGGTTTAACCACCACCCTCGGCCAGCAGGGGGGGTAGCGGTTTAAAGCCGCAGCTGATCCCAGGGTAGGTACTGCCTTAGCACGGTGCTATGAGTGAATACAGCTGGATGATCAAAGCTGCTTTAGATGAAGGCTCCATTGAGTAAATGAATAGCTATTCGAATAGGTACAGTAACAACAGGAATGATAATTACTCATTATTAAAAATTAAATACAGGCAAAATACTAAGAAAAAGTGATGCCTTTCTACGTAGTGTTTTAAAGGACTGTCAGCATTGTGTAAACTTGTAAATCCTCCTCTTGTTATTTATGCTGAAGCATGGGACAGGCTGAGTAATGTATTTATGATGGGAATAACTCCAGGCCCCAGTTCTATGAACAGAGACTCTTGGCCAATCATGTGGCAGTATTTGCCAGCCTGATACACTCAAGCAAAACGGTTTCTGTGCACTGTGTTCAACCTTTAAACTAGCCTCAAGACCAGCGCGCCCTCTCCCTTCTCCAAGTAGTGATTGGCTGTGCCAGTGGATCTCTTTAGCCCTAATGTTCGGCATTCAGTAGGAGGAAACCCACACATGAAATCGTTAACAGTGTTAATTGTGTTTGTAAGGCCAACCCACACTGGGCAGCAGGCCTTAGTGAGTGAGTGCTGTGTGCTGTCTCCCTCTTGTGGTCATTATAGGGATGGACGTGTTTTCATTTTCAACCGCGTTAATAATACACTTACTGTAAATCTGGACTCTGGTCTGTGGGGATCACTGTCCTGTGTTGCCTGGTTATCAAAGGAGTGCAAAGTTTATTACACTGAATTGATGGATTAAAGATATTCTCACAAGGATTTATATGTTTTTTTATGTGTTTGCACTGGAAGGAAAAAAAAATTGACCCAGTATAATATCAATTATCACAGAAGAAAACAATTTTGAGGCACTGATTGTAGTAATTAGAGTAGTTAACACAAAGAGTACTGGGCAGACTACAGGTCATCTCACTCGGATACCTTTGTTTTCTGTGTGTATGTTTATTGTAGGTACTGCATGATTTTAAAACCATGGAATGATTTCATTAGTTTTGTCAAAGGCGCACTCAAGGCTAAGAGCTCGTCTGAAATGCAGACCAAACACACAGGGCCAGGTCGGGCGTGACGTAACCCAGCGGATTAGCCGGTAACTGTACAGTCCCAGTCCTCCTGGGTAGGGCTCCGGACTCAGACCTGACTTTTTAAAAACGAAATATTTTATCAAATATGCGAAATAGTCCATGAATAGTCCAGCTGTGAAACGATGATGCATGGTTGTAACTTCGGGTCGAAGGTTCTGCCAAGCAACTAGAGTTTTTAAAGTTTCTGCACGAAGATTGTAGCAATTAATGTAAACCTGTTGGAGTTTGTCATAAAAACAGTGATGGATGAAAACAGGTGCAGCTTGCTGAGTGCTCTCTCCAGGGAGGTGTCTGGTTTTCTGCACGTGGACGCACACTAGAGAGTGGGTGGAAAATTCCAGAAACACAAGCAGAAACGTAAACAACCGTGCTGTACTGCGTCTGTGAGCTGATTCAGCACCGGGGCGTCTCAAGAATAGTGTGAATTTGAGGTGTTTTTATGTATTTATTTATTTATCTTGAATGCTTCTAAAATTATGCACAATACAGTTTAGCAGTGTATCACGAAAATGGTCGCTTATGCCACGACATCATTTTTACACATAAATGGTATTCCTGTACTTACTTAATAAAGCCTCTCTTAATCGCGCAAGATTTTCAAATATTTTCTATTCCAGGGTTCCTCTGAGTTTGGTTTATAGGCACACTTGTTAGTCAGCCCCCACCAATCTTAAAACATGCAGTACTGTAAAACACTAATCTGACTTCATTAAAAGAACTAGGACTCGATAATCTGATGGGGATCGAATTCTGTGTTTGGCTGATAAATTGTGTTTGAGTACTTAAGCGTTTTTTTAATCTATCTATCATTGTTCCATAATTTTCACATAACCGTCAGGCAGAACTGAAGGAACCGGGTAAGATAAACTGACCGCCGTGAGACCCAGCAGCCGCTCAGCTCTCCCTCACATATCACCACACCGGCCGATCTCCAGTTTGCACGTCTTTAGTAACGAGCGAACATGAATCGCAGTTTTATATAAATGTGTTGCACACAATCGGCGTGACGCCTGCCGTGGACAACTGGTCGATTATCGCACGAGATGGACGCTATATGCCCCAGATAGGCCGCCTGCTCGGATATAGTGTCCCGACCAAACTGTTGGCATGCTTTGCTTCACCCCGGGCGCCAGGGAAGACCTCTCACGGGCTCGCTTCTGTAGCTGTATTAACCTTTACAGCAGCCGAATAAAAATGGATAGGGGGTTTTACTGATGACGATCACTTGTAATGCAATGCAGTTGTCTAATTTGTCGCTGATTGATGCCGAATTGTTTAAAGTAAACGTCAACGTTAGCCTAATGAAATCCCGCCGCTGATCTGCACCGATCGTCAATGACATGTAAGCAAACTACAGGCGGGGCAGAAAGTGAGACGGTGTATGTGGGGCGTCAGATATTGTTTTTTCGGGTGCTTGTAGGAGCCGCGCTACGCTTCGCCTGCCGATATGGGCTAACGGGACTGAAGGAGTTGGGAGGATTTCCTGCGTGCGGCGCGGAAGGATCGCGCTTGTTGGTGTGCGCTGCGTCTGGCTGAGTTTGAGGTTATTTCCTGTAGCCGCGGAGTGATCTCAATTGTGCGCCTCTATGCGATTCAATGTAAGTCAACGCGAATCTGAAGCTTTGGAAGAACATGGCGACTTCACTGCATGAGGGACCCGCTAACCAGCTCGATCTGCTCATCAGAGCCGGTAATTCCTGGCGTCCGGTGTGCGCGCTCTGCCTCGCGTGCGATCCCGTCTGCCTTCTGTACGCCGCCGTGTTGACATTTGTTAAGTTGCGCGGTGAAGTAATGGAGTGCGAAATCAGGAAGTGATCACCTTGGGTAGCAACCTGCATGGCGTTCTCAGCGTTTTCCCAGACCGAGATTGTTTTTAAAAAAGTGTTTTGAGTCGCAGCATTGCACTGTAGCGTGCAGGCGTGCACGCGCCTCCAGCTGCACGGCTTGCTGTTGAAACCAGCGTGCATTTCACCTGTTCTCGCTATTTTAACGGGTTACGGGACTGGCAGCTGCTGGGAAACCAGGAAGTGTGCGAGAAGATGTTGTCTTTCCTACGTCTTTGCCACGCTGTCTGACTCAGACGGACGTGCCGCTAATTTCTAAGTTTTATTTAGGGAATGTTATACATTACATTATACAAAGCCGTTCTTAAAATATGTCCCTGTCCTAATTATTCGTTTGATTTTTCTAAAAAGCTGTATATTTTTTATAGCTAGCAGGATTTACATAGGTCGCAAGACATGCAACTGTATATTTTGATAAAAACAGGTGATTTACGAACGAGACTTTTTTTATGTCTTAATATAATGTATCACGTAGTAGTTAATTACATTTTTATAATTATTATATTTTTGATTAATCAAACGGGTATATGTATACATTTTTTTTACGGTGGATTCGGTCAAGGCCATTTTTAAATAAACGAGTCCCACGCACATATCGGATTTCCTTTTTTTAACATAAACATAGTAATAAAATAAAGGTGATTTTAGACTGGTTGTGGTTAATTTGATGGCGGAAGCACTGATCCGCCCAGTGGGACGTCTTTTTTGAGTGATGGCTCTACGTGACCAATCGGATTGCAGTCATGTTCGAACTCTTATTTGGCCAATAGAAGCGTGTGGAGCGGAGGGTGGAGCAGAGAGAACCCGCCAATAGCGGCCGGGGCGGGGATGATTGACAGGCAGATTTTAGATCGGCTAATGAGGGAACTGGAGGGAACGAAGGCAGAGTGTAAACACGGAAGTCATAAGGGACGGCACTGCTTTTTTGCAGGACCGCTATGTGCTACAGTTACATAGTACCCAGGTTGTTACACTCTAAAAATGTCAAGTATTTATATAATATTACGAGATCTTTGCAGAGCAACAGTTTTATTCTTTCCGTGCAAATTACTCCACAGCTCTTAAAAGATGTGTAACTTTATGTTGTTAAGCAAGCAATTTAGTTACAATATATATATATTTTTTTGTTATAGTCCCTGGTTTTTAGTCCAAGTATGTAAAGAGGGTAAATCCTTAAATGCCCAGCTTTTGCCATTTTTTAAAAATAAAATTTCTTCTAGCAACGCAGGTGTCACGTTAGCATTAAAAAAAAATGCAGTTTCTCTGTTTTGTACTGATAAAAATAGGAAATTAAGTTAATGAGAAGATCTATAGTTGCGTAGTCCCATGTAAGGTCTGTAGTGAATTTAACGGCATATAAAAATGTCATCATATTTACTGTTTGAAATAAATGCAATCCAAAAGCTGTGCATCGGAGGACTCCCCATTGCTTCAAGGGCATGTCCGCTTGCCAACACTGTAAGTGTGCAGGCTGGGGTTCTCTGGCCCGGGAGGGGTTTGGAAGCTGAAGAGCTTCCTAAACATAGCTCAGGGGATGATAACCAAATATAGATAACCAAAACAGATACCCAAACATGGCCAGAGCAGGGGGGCGCAGAGACACTGCGATGGCGGGCAACAGGTGGCCTGATCGACACGCTTAAGGCGCTGGGGAACAGCAGTAGCGCCGGGGGATGACATGAGTCGGCTTTGTTGCTGGATTAGACTTTATTAGTAATAGAAAGTTCTGGAAGTGACATGCAAAGTAAATGGGAGTCCCAAGTGATTTATAAGGCAAATTGTTAATGATACTTTCTGCCTGTGTGTTTGTGTGTGTGTGTGTGTGTGTGTGTGTGTGTGTGTGTGTGTGTGCCAGCGCTCTGCCAGCCCTTAGCCTGCCAGCTTACTGTTTAACCACTGGTGCAACGCAGTGTTTATCGGAGAAGCCCGGTCTGCTTATCAAGGCAGCATGCTCTGGGGTTCAGGAGCAGGAGCACTCCAAGGTTTTAGCAGGCAGCTGTCACAAGCCAGATCAGTGACTCTAGCCGCCATGCCACCTGCTGTCCTGAAAGGCTTACATAATGCGTGTTAAATTTACAGCACCTTAGGAACTAGGTCTGTGTGGCTGCTTTTTATAGGTATATATTGTATATACCTAAAAAGCATGTGTGCAGTTGTGTTGTGAGTTGCGTCCCGCATGTATGATCGTAAGGTTGCCTTAAGCACCAGAAATCGAGCAGTTATGAGAAATGTTTAGCTACGTATGAAGAGTCAACTGCATGGTAAATCTGGTGGCTGGTGTCTGCTGAAACTGCCCCCCCCTGCATTCGAGATGTCAGTCAGTAAGTGTGTAATGGTGAACTGTTTCGCACTCGGCTGCCCGTGAGGCCCCCGGGGGGCTACATTGTCCTGTTTCCACATGATGGGAGAATTCATGTGCTAAAATGAAAGCTGAGTTGAAATGGAATTTGAGCATTTCAGTGGCGCCCTCTACTGTGCGAGCTCAGCGGTACGCGACGGATGCTTTAACTGGATATCCGCCGTGTCAAATTACAGAAGTTTAACGGTGTAACTGAATTGGCTTTTACATATGCCAGCATGTTTAATGAGTCAGTATTTTCACATATTTATAAAAACAAATGTAAATCTTAACGACTGACAGTTGATATCTCTGTTCACCATTATAAATTTAGTTACACTAAATTCAGCTGAACAGTAATTGTGCAGAGTGCTGTTACTACTACGGTTATCAAAAGAGTTTGTCGTCCTGATAATGTTCGTCCCGCAGTGATGTTAAACTTGCTGACTGTGTCCCTGTAACTTTTTAGCTTATTATATTAAAACGTTCTCATTGCTGTTAGAACAGTGAAATCTCTTCTCTGGGAGACATTCCTGAACGGGGGGGGGGGGTCCTGGTGAGGGGCTGGAGGCTCGTGTCCGGCTCTCACACCCTGGTCTGTTGTTCTCTTGCAGTGGAGGCCTCAGCCCACAGCAGCCCGGTCCAGTGTTCGGACAAGACCATCGAGGCAGCCGAAGCCCTGCTACACATGGACTCCCCCAGCAGCCTGAAGGGGGACCGCAGTCCAGGTGAGAGTACCACCCCTCCCGCTCACTACTGCCCCCTGCTGGTGACTATGGGAATTGTTTGGTCAAGAAATATATTTTTGCCGCATGGTTTGCGTCGTCGCCAGCCGCAGCCTCGCTACTAAGGGCGCTTGTGTTTTCCTGCGCGTGTGTGTGTGTGTGTGCGCGCGTGCCCGTGTCACAGACGTGTTCGTGCCGCCCTACGTGAACACGCCCGAGCTCATCCACGCGGCCATGCGGCCGGACGTGATGACGGAGACTGAGGTGGAGGTGTCCACGGAGGAGGCCGAGCCCATGGAGCTGTGCAGTGTGCTGGAGGCCCCGCTGGGCGAGCCCGTCAGGAAGAAGAAAGGTACGTCAGCCCCTGTGGGACGCCAGCCGTATGCCAGCAGCTCCTGTCGCAGCTGAGCTTAATTTTAAAAGCAGACTGTGAGAGGCGGGCGGGGTGGGGAGGACCAGCTCTCAGCAAGCCGGAGCCCTTGAGGTTTGGGTCGACCTTGAAAAACGACCTTCAAACACAATCTCCCCCTTCACCGTGACATCAGCACCTCTTTCCCCCCCCCTGTGTCCTGCCCGCTAAAGTAGAAGTCAAACCCAGTGCATTTACGCGGCTCCCTCGCTCGCGCGAGTCGGTGAACCCGCTCGTTTTGTTTCGCTTGCGCTCCAGCGGGCCGGAAGCCGAAGATGCACCAGCCGGCGGTATCCAACGGCTCCCCGGATCCGGGCATCAAGAGGAAACCTCGGGAGGGCCGAGGTGAGCGTGAGCGACGGGTGGGGGGGCTCTGTGTGGAGCGGAAGGGCCTATGCGTGACACCGACGTGTCTTTGTCCCTCCTCCGACCCCATAGGAAACACCACCTACCTGTGGGAATTCCTGCTGGACCTTCTCCAGGACAAGAACACCTGTCCCAGGTACATTAAGTGGACGCAGAGAGAGAAGGGCATCTTCAAGCTGGTGGACTCCAAGGCGGTATCCAAATTGTGGGGCAAACACAAAAACAAACCAGACATGAATTACGAGACCATGGGCAGAGCCCTAAGGTGAGCATGACATCAGACACCCGCCCCCCCCCCCAGGAAACTCCCTGCTGAATTTCCCCAGTGATCGGACGCCAAAACATTCTCTAGATTATATTTTTGGATGGTGCCCTAAGGCCTTGTTTGTAGCGGGAATTTATTCACCCCCAGGTGCCCCTTGCAGGTATTACTACCAAAGAGGCATCCTGGCCAAAGTGGAGGGCCAGCGTCTGGTGTACCAGTTCAAGGAGATGCCCAAGAACATCGTGGTGATCGACGACGACAAGTCGGATGGCGGCGGCGGGCTCCTGGGCACTGAGAAGCAGTGTGGCGACCGCGTACCGCCCTCCTCCGAGGCTCTGCTGACTGTACCCGAGCTGGCCAAGGCCCCCGGCACGCTGAGGGGGGGTGGGCGGCCGCCTGCGCACGCCAGCCCGGCCAGGGGAAAAGGGGTGCTCTCCGCGGCCCCCGGCGCGCGGATAGTCACGCTGACGGGAGCCGCCGAGGCTCCCCAGGGCCAGCAGCAGACCCGAGGGGCCAGCCTCCCCCCGGCCTCTGGGCCCAGGTAAGGCACCGTTCATATGGCTCTTGTACTTATTTTGTGGATCTGGGAATTCTGGGGGCGTGGCCAGCTGGGAGGGGGGGCGTGGTCAATCTGGGGGTGTGGCCGTGGAGGTGTTGCATCTAATTGAGCCTGAACGCTTTAAGCAGTTTGTGTTTCCTGTCTATGTTTGGGGCATGAGGGGAGTGTAGCTTCCCCAATGAGAAGGTTGAGATTTGCAGTGTATGAGGCTGGACCCCCGTCTCTGCATTGGCGCGTGACAGGACGTGTCTCCCCAGGACGGTGCGCGTGGCCATGCAGGTGCCCGTGGTGATGACCACATCGCTGGGCCAGAAGATCTCCACGGTGGCGGTGCAGTCGTCCAGCTCGCCTGTCACCACCAGCGGTGGCGGTCCGACCAAGGTGGTCCTCCAGACCATCCCCACGGTGGTGCCCGCCGTGGCTGAGAACGGAGAGAAGATCACCGTGCAGCTGGCCAAGATCATCACCATCCCCGCCGCCCAGCTGGCCCAGTGCAAAGGCAGCCTGGGAGGCTCTTCCGGCCTTAACCTGGTGGGGGCGCCGTTGGCGGTTCAGGCACTCGCGCCCATGTCCGTGGCCCCGGGGACCCAGGTGGTGCGACTGGCGGTGCCCGGGCATCAGCAGGCGGCAGGCGGCCAAGTCGGGGTGCAAGCCGCGACGCAGCTCTTCAGCGCCATCGTCAGGCAGGCCGACGCGAAGCGGGAGGGCGCCGGCCAGGCCCCGACCAGGACGCAGGACTCTAAAGTTCAAGAGGGGGCGGCAGCCATCCCTGCCACCGTGAAAGAGGAATCCCCAGAGAGCTGAGATGTCAGGGTCGGGGGGGTGGGGGCTGGGGTATGACGTCACTTGACGGCTCCGATTCTCCGGGCGGCCAGAGACTGTTGTGCTCGCGGTGGACAGTCTGGACGAGCTTAATTTGTACATCTGCTTCACATTTCAATTACATTTTGTATAATATAGTCAGAGTGACTTTAAACACCCACGGACTTGACAAGACCCTGTTTTTTTAAGAAGTTCTCCCACAATTACAAGTGGGACTTTGTACCACAATTTCATATAAGAAGCATTGCGGGGGGGTCAACTTGAGCAGAGGAACTGAGGGGTGAAAAAAGGGACCAACCCAACACTATAATTACTGACACTATGTATACTGAACACTAGAGGGCGATCAGTGAAATCGAACTTGTAGGGATGTCACGTTAAACACTTTGTATAAAGGGTTGTTTTTTTTTTTGTTTTTTTAATGATGAAACCAGCAGTTTGACTATCACTGTGTGCACATTGTATCCATGGGTGCTACGTGAGCCTTTCGGAGGCTCCTCTGGGGGGGGGTAAAATGCTGATTCTCAGCAGCTTGGAAGGAGGAAGTCAAAGGGACTTTGTATATATGTCCTATACAGTTTATAAAATTTCAAAGCAGCCTTAGATCGATCTATTTCCCGCTATCTTCAGGTAAATAAGCTTTTTGTGTACAGCCCATTTCCTTCCTTTTTCTTTTTTTGATACCTTGTACCAAGCGCAGTATTATTCAGAAACGACATTTTTATTTCGATGCCTGTTGGCGTTGGAGCCCATGCAGACCTCGCTGTAAGTCCGCCTGCTGTCTAGCCTCAGCATCTCTTCCCTGTTTGTTTTTCTGTCTTTCTGCCAGTTTAAAGGAAAAAAAAAAACATTTTAGCATGAATCTTTGCAGCTACTGCAGATCTACATTTTCTTGCATTTATTTTTTAAGTTGAGGGGGGAGAGATGTTCGCGTTCAGACTGAACTAGTTTGTATATTCAACATTTGAAGTATATTCTATTTTGTTGTACTCTTGTTTCAAAGTGTATTCAAGTAGATTTTACTGAAATATAAAAAAATTAAACGATTTTGTCTTTCATACATTGGTTGATGGATGCGTCCCGTCGTCCCATTGGTCGGACTCAGCATTTTATGCATTTTGCCTCAACTGCAGCGCTTGTGCGCTCTCATGCAATGCACATCAGTGACTGCAGGAGGCGCTGGAGGATGAGGAATCGCTGATGTTCCCTTAAGCCTTAAGCGAACTGTAACCCATATACCAAGAACTGAGAAAGCGAAGATCATTTTCATATGCAACTTTGGATATTGGGCGCTTCTGCTGCAATAACAGTAAGTTGTTGGTTTTTCCTTTATAAATGTCCACATGAACCTAGATTTATCAAAATGTTACAGGTCTTAGTGGGTATTCTACAAAATGGGGTATTCTATGAAGGAGGATTTCTTGCTTAGCCAAATAACTTCTTGGATTTAAGGTAGTCTGGACTAAATGGAATTTATTTTCATTCCCTTACATTTAGCCCAGACTACCTTAAATCCGTCAAGTTATCTGGCTAAGCAAGAAGTCCTGCTTCGTGGAAAAGCCCTCTGGACTTTAGCTGGGTTAACTTAAGCTAGAAGTCATGATTGTCCAATGAGAGTTTAGGTAAGGAGCATTCCTATTGGACAGTCATGACTTCTATCTTAAGTTAATCCAGTTAACTCAAGAATCCTGCTTTGTAAAACACACACCCCACCTCATCTAAGATTAAAAAAAACATCTTATGTAGTTTTCTTAATGGCCACTGGGTGGCACTGTGCTTCAAATAAGAAGCAAGTCACTTCTGAAGACAGGGGGTTGTTCTTATAAAATGGTTGGAGCCCATGTTTGCTGTGCTTAGTAACTGCATGACATTGAATTCCTATGCTGCACATATGAATAGTCTTGAGAAAAAAAGAAAAAAGATTAAGAAAAGCATTGCAAGTGGACAGGAAACCAGAGGAAATGTACGCAACACAGGGAGAAGATGTGACAATGTCAGTCCTGAGAAAAGCTATTCGAAGCAGAACACAAGACGAACTTGGGTTTAAATACCTTTGAAGGGTTTAGCTAACTAGGGGGCTTTGCCAGCAGTTGTTGCTCAAGTCTGCTGGATCTGGAAGACCATAGAGGAATGAATCCTGGCTCACCGAGAATACGAGGGGACCAAAAGCCATTTAAGAGCAGAGTTGACATCCAGTCGAGAAACAGCAGTATTAAGCATGACATTTTATTATCAGGAAGATCACCAACACCACTATTGCACTTACGCATGAAACAGTCCCTTGCCACGAGGGAACAGGATTACCCATAAGTCTGTGCCAGGGGTGGCTTATCTTATCCGCAAAGGACCAGTGTGTGGGGGTTTTCGCTGTAACTCCCTAATTAGATTATTAATTAGAGGACTGATCGGCTGAGGAGTTCTCATACCTGGGTTTGAACAGCTGACCTACAGGTTACCCCAAAAACCTGCGCACACACCGGGCCTCTGCGGATAAGATTGGCCACCGCTGGTCTATGCAGAATAAGTTACGGATTCAGCAGCAATGAACCAGAACAAGACACGGCAGCTGAATTTGCATATCACATTCACAAAATGTTCAGTTAGAAATTTGACAGTTTATAACACAGGTTAGTATGATGGCATGTGACCTGCGGTCAGTCCGGCCTGCTCCGATCCTGGAGGTATCCGGCAGGTTTTCAGGTGCGGTTCGTCGTCAACTTGCTGAATACGGCACTCCAGAAAGGGGATTACCTAAGCCTCTTCTACAGTATACCCTAACAGCACAGTGAAGGAAAACGGTCAAAGACCGCCCGGTTACAGGGGGCGATATATTTCAGTCACACCCCAGTTATGCAGCATTTGCAGAGCATTTTACCTTCCATGCATAAAAACCTGTAACCATAAACAATTTTTAAGATAAAATAAAGGCACAAAAACTCAAACAGTTCTGTTGCTATAGATCAGCGGGGGGGGGGGTGGGGTGCTGTAGCATGGAGGGCCGGTGTGGGTGCAGTTTTTTCAGGATGGTCTCTCAATCAGCCAATGACAGTGGGTCCCCAGGACCGGAGACCGCCGATTCATTAGTGGCCGACTAAGAGGTCGTCCCAAAAACCCGCACGGACTCCGGCTTTCCATGGATCAGGATCCCCACCCCTGCTTTAGATCCAGTCCTGGGGGGCCAGAGCCCTGCACATTTTTGGGTTTCCCCTCATTTAACACACCTGATTAATTACTAATTACCAAACAGCTCTTGAGCTGAATCATTTGTAGTGGAACAGGGAAAGAACTAAGCTACACAGGGCTCCGCCCCCCCAGGACTGGAGCTCGACACCCCAAGATGAACTGTTCTGACAGCAAGAGAATCGGGCCTGAAATGGGAACACAACTGAGAGCTTTTCAGTGACGAGCATTGGGCCTCACCCCACTAAGACTTCAGAGCAGCACAAACAAAACAGCTCCTATCTTTCAACGAATAAAAAAAAGAAATAAATTAGTTTTGGTCGACTTGTGCGGTTTTTAAGGTAATAAATAGACCAAGTTCAGCCGGCTTCTCCGACCCGGTCCTTGGGGACCTACAGCAGCCGGCCGGGTTCTTCCCGGAAGCTGACGTCACACACAAGGGAAAGGTGATCCGACGGGTAGCTGTAGGAAGGCAGGCGGTTTGGTCCGATCTGCGCCTCCGTGGGGAGATCCAGGACGGAGTCCACGCGCAGGGCGTGCCGCGAGTACCAGATGTAGTCGAGCGTGTGGCACACCTCGCCGGAGGGCCGGATCTTCCAGGTGGTGTAGGGCGGTTCCGTCCGCCCGTCCGCGCTCAACAGCTTGCAGGCGCTGTCCAGGTCGAGGCCGGACGTGGCGAAGCGGCGGTAGACGTCCTCGCAGGGCTCGGCGTTGAAGTCGCCGCAGACCAGCAGCGGCACGCTGGTGCCCTGCGCCGTCTCCTCCAGCGCCCGCAACAGGTGGGCACCCTGGGCGCTGCGCAGACGCTCCCAGCCGCAGCATGCCTTCAGGTGCGTGACGGCCACGCACAGGCGGCGGCCCGTCGCTCGGCACCGCAGCGTCTGCAGGATGGCCACCTGGTTGGTGTCGAGTGCGGCGGCGGCCAACTGCAAGCCCACGCTTCCCGCCAGCTCAAAGCGGTCGCGGCGGACGAAGAGGGAGCAGCCGTCGGGTCCGTTGTTGTGCTCCACGTCCAGGCAGGGCGAGCGTGGCTTGGGCTGGAAGGTGCAGTGGTATCCCAGTCTGCCCAGTACTGGCTGGAAGGTGTCGAAGTAATGGTCGACCTCCTGCAGGCACACGATGTCCGGCCGGTACGTTAGGATCTCTTCCAGGATGAGGTACTTGCGCTCGGCCCAGATCAGAGCGTCGGGTGGGCAGCGCACAAAGCTGTCCTTGCCTTCGCCGAGGGCTGCGGAAGCAGACGGAAGACAGACCACTGACCAGATGCGCCTTTAAATGGGTCTACATGCACTTATAAATACTGTTAACAGTCAGCAAGGCTCCACATCACAGCTTTATCAGACTTTAGATCGATGACGTCACAGTTGGTTGGTTAGTTAATTGAAATTTTCTCTATTTGTGGTAAAAGCTTGGTTACACATAAGCTTGTAATTTCTAAATAAGTAACCTGAGAAGAGTTCCCTCAGGCCAGAGTTCCCCAGTTCCGATGCTGGAGGGCCAAGTCTGCAACACAGACTGCAGATTTCCATGCTGGAAACCATCTTAATCAGCATTTTACCAGGTTTAGTAGGTATGTTTGAGTAGGGCAGTTTGCAAACTGTGTCCTCAAGGACAGGAATTGGGGAACCTTCACTTAGGCTAACATAGATATAAATATTCTGCTATATTCTGAAAATATAGAAATGCCTCTGATTTAACTTTAGTAAAAACATCTTGCAAAAGTATTGACTGGAAGAAACATTAAAATGGAATTAAAACAGCAACAAGACACAAGATGTGTCTTAACTGGTAACAGACCACATACGATTCAGACTTTACTAAAATCATCTAAAATATCAGGACTCCATGAAATTACATTAATATGTGATTCTTCATTTGTTTTGCTACTCTAATGCTGTGCTGACAGGAACGATTAATCTGGACAATTTAAGTTATCGAACAGGACTGCGCGTGCCACCCGTAGTTGCGGTCAGTGACAGTAAGAGGGCAGTAGTGAGACGCGTTACCTTGGGCCAGAATGTTCCACTGCATGACACGGATGGAGTGCTGCTGGACTTCAGGCTGGACGGTGATGAAGTGGCGTTGTAGCCGGGGGGGGCGGCCACGCAACACCTCCTCGCACTCCCGCAGCACCTCGTCTGCGTCGCCCCCATCGGAGGGTGCCGGCTGCTCCGGCTGGGCTCTGCTGACGGGCTGGGCGAGGGCACTGTACAGCCTGCTGGTGCTGCTGCCCATGGAACTCACTGCGAAGGCAGACGGGCGCATCAGCGCGAGGGAGAGGAACCCGACAGGAACATGCACATCATCTCACTGCGAAGGCAGACGGGCGCATCAGCGCGAGGCAGAGGAACCCGACAGGAACATGCACATCATCTCACTGCGAAGGCAGACGGGCGCATCGGCGCGAGGCAGAGGAACCC
>JAODLC010000054.1:8277297-8288701 GCA_026781145.1 Hippopotamyrus pictus | reverse complement strand
GAACAGATGTGCAAAGTACAAGTGGACAGGTAGTGTAGTGAACAGATGTGCAAAGTACAAGTGGACAGGTAGTGTAGTGAACATATGTTCAAAGTACAAGTGGACAGGTAGTGTAGAGAACAGATGTGCAAAGAAGAAGTGGACAGGTAGTGTAGTGAACAGATGTGCAAAGTACAAGTGGACAGGTAGTGTCAGGAGCTGCGGTGCATGGAGGCTGACAGACCTGCTGTGGATGTGAGTCGCACAAGCGTCAGCGATTGAAGCCAAATACAAAAGCAACGAAAAAAAAAAACTAAAACTAAAAACTAACTAAAAGCAAGCCAGATACAGAAAAACATATATGTCCAATTCCTGTTAGGGGCTTTGCCCATGTCAATATGAACAATGAAATGTAATCAGCCATTTTATGAAAATTTATGAAAATACATGACATGGGCCTTAACTTTCTATAACTAAGGGTGCTGGTTTGGCAGATAGTCTAAAGTCCTTTGTTATTTGAATAGTTTAATACTTTAATAGCCCAACACGGCTGACTCAGATCGGAAGCGCATGCATGACTCAAATCTATGGCTGACTCAGATCCTGTGCTTACACCCCATATGTCTTTACATAGGCCTAATTGTTTACTGCTACTTACGTGTGTTTTTTTGTTGAACTTATTCCTACCTAAATTATCCTTTGTTGTATTTATCTCTTCAGTGGTCCTGGGGGCTCAGTGAAGTTCTCTTAACAGCTAGGCCTAAATCCACATTTAAAATCTTGCTATTAAACTACCTGGAACAAGACTTTATAGTTACTCTTGGTCATAAAAATTTCATATTTAACTTAGTGGAACTTCTTTAACAACTTGTGCTTTTGCTTGAAACAATATGTACAATTTTTGCCCATTTTTGAGTTGAGCCTACTTGATCGTCTCCCTTCTGTAACCACAATATATTTTGGCTGGACCAACTGTAATATGATACTATTACTGCTATTCCTTTTTTTATTATTAAATAAATCATGCCCTGGTCTAAAAAAGCACTTAACGCGTTGTCTTGTTGAACGTAGGCCTAATCGTGTAACTTTATATAACCCTCTACATAACCTTGTCGCAACGCGTGTTTACAGCTCCCTCTACTGGGGTGAAATATGACTGCACCGAGCACATCTCCATGGATATTTAAATCCACATTTATGGCGCCGATTTCCTTTGCTTTTGGGATGCATTCGTGTTACGGCACATTGGGGACAGAGTGATAAAGCGTGTGCAGAGTTTCAAAGGGTCATTCCCTTTATGACTGATATTTCTGCCGAGTCATCCCCCCTTCCAAAGATTCCATTTCGTCCCCTAAGAGCCAACAAACTACTAATAATTTGCCCATGACATGGAAGACGGGTTTCATTCCCATCTCTCTAATTTAATATACGGCCGCGGATAAGAGTCCCGGAGATAAGTGTGGTGATTAATGCCCCTCTTTCCGCGCCGGCCGAACAAGACGGAAGGTGCGCTGCTCGCAGCCCGGTCTTGGGCCGCATTTATATTCCGCTCGTCTGCCGCAAACCAGGGGAGCGGAAACGTGGGGGGGCTCAAGTGACTCTTGATGCATCGCAAAAAGAGAAGGCAGATGGACCTTCAAATGCAAGCAGGAAAGGTATAATGCATTTTATTCTCCAAAATAAATCCGCACTGGGTGGAAAAAAGAGGCACAAAGTGCATGCGTACGTATATAAATAGCATCCGTCCGCGCAGAGGATGTCAGAGGTGTTTGCATTAGTTATGCATTACCTCTGTATTATTCTGCCTTCAGATGTGCAGTTCTGTGGTAATAAATTGGCGTCTCTCTCGTGTACAGAAAAACGAATTAAGTATGCATTTAATGCAAAACGCGGTGACTGGATTCCCCAGGTGAATTAAGGCGTAACATCCCTGAGGAATGAGATTTTAATGTCAAATACCCTTAATAAATACTGAACAAAAACAGCAGGACATCAAGGGTGCCCCACGGTATCTAGACGCGACGGGGCAAGTGTGGCACTGCGGCGAATTTGTTGCCATGTTTAAGATACTGCGATTTTTTTTAAGTTACGAAAATTGCGCAGATCTGTATCCTAATAATAACACTTTTGTGCAGTTTACACACAGAACCGTAGTAAATATTATCTGTCCACCTGTTACCTGGTGCTGAAATTTTCTCTGTAAGTGTATTCATAACACCGATGCCTGATTAAATAGGGTGTAGAACTGCTTGTGGCGTCAGATCAGATCCCGGCCCGTTTAGGCCTCTCTCTATGTTTTGAAGCAGGCCTGCCCCTTTAGCACAAGACGTATGGAGCTATGTTCCGGAATATTACTGCTCATTCCTGCCTGGTTCCTGGCCTCTGCTGAGATTCGTGAAAAGAAGACGTACTGCAGAGTTTTATAATAATTACTCACACCTGTTTTTACTCATTTTTGGCTTTTTGGCACCTGATTGGCTCCCAGTTTCTTGTGAGGGGGAATTGCTCCTTCAGAGGGGAAACCTGGGTTTTGTTTTTCATTTTTATTTAAATGAAGGGTTGGGTCGAGTTTATAAACAGTACAGCCACGCAGAAGGGCTCCCACAGCTGCCAGTGGACACAAGTTCGACTCTCCTCAGTCCACGTCTCAGCCGCTATATCGAAATTACACCCAACCCCCAGGAAACAGGTCTGGGATTGATGGAAGATCACAGAGAGATGCGGGGTGACAGCGAGTGCGGGAATCCTTACCGATACACAGGGGCTATGCAGAGATGTAATTCAATCTTCCATTGAGATAAAAACCACGTCTGTTTGCATCATAATAACAATGTCAGTATATGAGGCAGAGGGGTTTAACAACGTTAAAATGATCCAACACTCTGAAAAACAAGGATTTAAAAATAGGAACAGAAAACGAAAATATCTCTGCCCCGTGTAGCCAAACGATCATTTCTATAATTCTCCTCGTCGGGTGCCCTGCTCGTGTTCCTGAACTTGTTTTACACCTGCCCAGCTGCCCCCATTTAATATGAAGACAGCAGTCTAACCGGGGGGTGTCACCGGGGGGCTGCCTATCGATCGCCACGGAGCTGCAACAGATCAGCCAAACCCTGCTCTGCCCCCTGCCAGCTCACAAATCGTATTATATAGGGGACACTTATATCAAACGGATTTTATACTCTAATTCAGGCAGCCAAGGTTACCCATCAGTCACAGAGATGAACCTGCAATTCTAGGTACAATCGTACGTGCAATAAATGCTACATATCACACGCTGTTCAAATGCTGTGTATGATATTTACCAGAGTACATTCTGTTTTTTGAGGGTTATTCAGTGTTATGGTTTTAATTTTTATTTTTTTTGTATTTTCAATTTTCATGCAAAGTCCATTTCAGTTTTTGTTAGTTTTCAATTTGGTTTATTGGTTTTTATTAGTTGCTATTTTAAAGATTTTTCCATTTAATTTTTTATATATTTTAGTTTGTTTTAATAATTATATTTCTGGGGTAGACAAAGTTGTAGAGCTATTTTGTGTGTCTGATATTTAAAGAATTCTACATGATTACACAGTACATGTTATGTACTAATGTCCTCAAAATGGACAAAACATATTCTAGTAATGGTTATCTAAAGGCAATATACTAGATTATGTTTCATTGTATGATTTCAGTCAAGGAGGAAAGAAAAATCATTATTTCAGCTAAGTAATATTAAAAAACAGTAAGAGAAATTTGCAGTTTGTATTTGCTTTATTATACATTTGAAAACAGCTTAATTATAATTTTCATAAAGTTGTAGTTTTTTATTTTTATTTTTGTAAATTTTATCTCAGTTTTACGAAAATGTTTTCTGAACGATAATAGCCCCGATTCATATCCCGGGTAATATAAACATTTACACTTTCCTTAGTATGCATGCCTAGAAGATAAGAATGCTTAACGCATATAGCTATCGTAAATGTCGCCGTGACGTAACTAAACACCAGGTGTTTCTTGGGTTTTGATGGTGCGCCGAGTTACGTGTCATATAAAACACAGAGCAGACTGAATCACTCACCCTCCCTCCTAATTTAAAGTTATAACCTTTCTCGTGGCTATTGGATGAGGCCCCCTTTAAATCACATCCTCATCCTTCTCAGAGGAACATAATTGTCAGGCAGGCCGATGTTGATTAGATATATAGCCGTCGTTTTTCTGCTTTCCACTTTTGCCTCAATTACCTCACGGTGTATTGGCTTGTCTGGCAGAGAGGCAGTGATCCCTTCTGCTGTCTCCTTCCCGCACAGAGCTGAGTTATGTGACACTCAGTGATGAATGATCTTTTAAAACTGGGGTTTTACATTTAGTTAAGAGCTGTCGGTTTCCCCCCCCCGCCTCCCCGTTCCAATAAGTGTTTCTTTTCTCATAAATCCATGGGCAGGTTTTCGTCTAATGTGGCTAATGGCTTTGGAAACTTTGAAAATATTCATACTTCTGAAGATAGGAGTTGAGAAAGTGAGAAAAAGTTTGCGAACCTTTTGGATTTAAAGAACATCTTGTTTAATGAGCGCACAACATTTTCAAGCATTTATTACCGAACAAATTATTTAAATGATCCAGGTCATTGGTGGAAAAAGTACGTGAAATCATATAATTTAGTAAATATTGGCAATAATGTCTACCATACATTTTCTGCAGGTGCTGAGGAGACCACAGTGATTAGAGGGTATTTTGGCCCGTTCCTCTCTACAGACTTTCAGATCATATATAGTTTTGCGATGACTTGCTGGAATACTTGGTCTGCGGTTACTAGGGTTGCCAACTTTCTCAACCCCAAATGAGGGACACTTTCTTGCAGGTTTGCGTGCAGAGCAGCTGACCAACAATAATAGGAATCGCAAGGTTTCATGCTATAAATCTACACATTTCACAGTGTAAAAGGACAAGCCACTAGTGGCCAGTGCACACACACACACCAACAACCGTGTCTCATAGCAACGTTTGCATGAGTTTTGCCATGCTTACAGTAGTCTATTATTGGCCGACGAGGCTGTGATTGGAATACGGGACTGGAGCTGCCCCTGAAGGGACAAATCAAAATCACCCATATTTCGGGATGCCCTGGACAATTTGGGACATTTGGCAACCCTAGCGGTTACACCCCATCATTTCAGTGAGATTGAGGTCAGGACTTTGATTTCTGACTATAAAATGGAACCTGTGTTTTACTCTCGTACTTTTTTGAATCTTTGCCGTGTTGCATGATACAGTAGCATTAGATAATCGACGGCGACCCTGACGTCCTACCGTGGGATTTCCTCATAGAACTTAAGATTCACAGCCCCCTCAATAATGACACGCCGGCCAGGCCCTGGGGCAGCGAAGGAGCCCCTCCCCATTGAACTCCCTCCAGCCTCACGGTTAACCATGAGCGTTATAGTGTTGGCCTAAAGGATTTTGTTCTCGCCAAACAAAACGCAGCTCTGTGGACCAACTAGATGATTTCTGCAAACTTTTGATGGGTAGTGATTTTTTTTGGAGAGAAAAACTTTCCTATATGCCAGCCTCTTATGAATACCACTCTTGTGTTTTTATGGTGACTTAGGGTGTCCACCTAATCCATGTCAGAGGGGACACTTTGAGCTAGGACAGGGTTTGTAAATGACCATTTCAATGAAACGGACCTGGGGACTGTACTACGAAGTGGGGATACTGGCTTATCGGGGTAACTCGTCAGATTTAAGGTAGTCTGAGCAAAATGTAAGTGAACGAATATGAAGTCCATTTAAACTGCGGTACCTTAAATCCGACAAGTTACCCCGATAAGCCAGTAACCCCGCTTCGTAGTACAGGCCACTGGATTTTACTTAAGCACTGAGTTCTGTGTGCTATGCTGTGTGCTGATTGGTCAGTCTCCTATAGTCATGCATGTGTCATTTATGTCTGCTGATTGGTCAGTCTCCTGTAATCGTGCACGTGTCACTGATGTTAATGTGAAACAGCTGGTTGAGTCCTTCAGTCGAGGAAACAAACCAGTAAAAGCACAAGAAGTTAGCCGAGCACAGGAGCCTTTCAGTTTGAAAATAGTTTGTGAAACCTGAAGTAGCTCAAAGTGTCCTCCCTGACATGGATTATCTGGTCCCCCTACCCTGTGGGTGCAGTGGTGGCTCAATCAGATGGTTGCTGGTTCAAATCCCAGGGTGAATGCCAGGGGTGATTCTATTCTTATGGGCCCTTGAACAAGGTCCTAAACCTGCAATTGCTTCACCCTCAGTATGATGTTAATCTGCATCCAGCCTTGTAAGGAGGTCCTCCATCTTACAGGGAAAACTTGGGGGGGGTGGCAGGATTGGCACTCCAGACCCCAGAATAATCTCACACGGGTCCATTTGGACTAGTGTGGTGCTGAGGTATCACCTGCTGCGTGGCTGCACTCTCCCTGAGGTGGTTTGTTGTGTGGTGTAACATCTACCATATGGTGAACAAAGGTTATCCTCAAAGTCCTAGAGCTCCTGGTTACTGGTTTCAGTTGCATGCCCATTCCCAAGCCTAACACTGGTCCTGAATTCCATCGATTTATAAACCGTCTGTTTGACTGCGGACTGATGAAGCCACAAGTCTATAGAAATCATTTTTTTAATCCTCTCCATCTACAAGCCCCAGCAACTGTGTTTCAATATTCCTCTGAAATCTTTTTTATGAAGCTGTGTTACACTCAAACAGAGCTCTCTCGAAAAGCGTAAGCAGTCATACATTTTGCGGCTTACAGCAGGTCAAAAACACATCTGAAACGACTGGGGCACCTGACTCCGACTGACCTCCAATTACCCAGAAGGATCTTCAATATGAGTGAATTTCTTCACTATAGAAAATATAAAATGCTTTGTGTGTTGTTTGTAAAATATGCCTGTCTTATTATGACTCTTAAGATGATAAATATAAGACCACGTTTTAGGAGCCCTTAATGGAGAAATCCATATAATTTATTTCAGTTCAAATCAATCACAAACTTTTTCTCGCAGCAGTATTGTTATTGTTATTGTTCTAATTTTTCCTTCCTCATCCTTTGCAGGCTGTTTGTTTAGCTTCTTACAATTTATATTCGTACTGTAGCAGATTTTAATTTAGCATTTCAGCTTCTTCTAAACCAGAGAAATCTTCTGAAAACGTAGCAGCTGTTCACTTGATGGTTCCTCCCAGTGTTTGTGAGATTGTATTTTTGCTGCAACTGTCTTCTGTTGTGGCGTGACATCTTTTATTGATATTTAGGAGTTTTCTCATTTCGTACATATTATGTGCACCCAACGAGAGACGTTGTGTTTCTTTCTGAAGCAGATATTCCCACATAAAAAAAGTTCTCTCCTCTCAAACTGGAGCACTTCTGTTCAGATGTGATATTATTCATTATAATGTGGTGTTTGACTGCTGTTTCAGTTTCTGTGTCTGGGAACAATTTATTCACAGTAAAATTCTGTTCACAAAGGTTTTTCTGGGATGAACATGGAACCTTCTTGCCATGAAATTGCCCTTTTATTTCTCTCTAGGAATATTGATTTAGTCTAGGAGCAACTGTAGGGATTTAATAGCCCGAATTCATGTTGAGGTGTGCTTCGGGGTTTTAAAAGAGCATTTCATCAATACTGTCTGACTTAATGAGTTCAAGGAGTTTAGTGGCCTTTTCTCTGCACCGTGTGACCATAAGAAAGAGAATCATAATATTCAAACATGGCACTGGTCTGCACAATTCACTTTTGACTGCCTAACAAGAATTCTCCCATTAAAATCCCAAAAGTGTTCAGGCGGGTGGTTGGTGAGTTTGATCTCAGGGAAAGTTTTTTTAATTGCGTGATGCAATTAATATCACTGAAGATGACAGCACTGACATGCTAAATCCAGATTAAACCTAATTTATTGTACACCACATCGAAATAATTTTATATTTAATCTGACCAGTGAAAGAACTGATTCTCCACTCATAGCACTGGTAATTTGTTTGAAATGTTCTTATATGCGTTGGAGAAAGTGAAAAAGATGCAGGCTTTATCTTCTCTGAGCTCAAATTTTCGGTAAATGAGCGCGCCAGAAAATGAAACAGCTCCCAGACTCACCACTTGGTGTCACTGTTTGAACGCGGTAATGAATCAGGAAGCGGGCGTGGAAGATGGTCGTCGGTGGCTTGGAGGGGGGAGGGACAGACTGCTCCCCCTCACTGTGCTGAAAAAGTTATAGACGTTAGGAATTAGGGTGTGGCTGCTGTCACCCTGAGGGCCATTACGCATTTTGTCAGCTGGACAAACTCGTTTGATAGGAGCGGGTCTCTTTCGTCCCGTCGCAGCTTTATCGACGTCTCCGGCTTCCCAGAAGCCCCGCGCTCTGGGATATTGACAGGTGTGCGTCTGGATTAAGGAATATCTCCCGGGTGCTATCTCTGCTACTGGGGTGCAGCGTGCAGGTGGTATGGCTGATTACGATTTAATCTCGTCTCTCCGAGCGGACGGCGCTCGCGGATCCGCCTCGTCTGACGGAAAGCGGCAGCCGCGGAATTTCGGCCTCCCTCCTGCAGTCTCATCCCAAAAGCACCAGAATTCAATAAATCAGAGTGCCAGGCGATGCCCCCGCCCCCCCCCCCACTTACACACACCAACACACACCTGCTTCCAGTACCCCAGTTTACAATCTGTCAGTTTTGAAACATGTCTGAAGCGGGTGGGTGGGCGACTCTGGGGGGGGTAACTCAGATCCCCGCAGATAGACAAGTAGAGATGAAAGCGATTCGTCTGTCAGACGGATCAGCTCACACTGCATGGGGTGTGTCTGAGATCTGATATATCTGACCACACGGCAGGTTTCCTCTGAGGGGGGTCCTTCCTGTATTTACACACTTCTGTACCAGCTTGTTAATTGGCAGTAGCCCCACTAATAACCGATCCATATTTTGTTCTTTTTGGCAAACCATTCCTCGGATGAATTTGGTTAGAAAATGCTGACCATCGTCTGGTCTGACTGCAGAAGCTTAGTAGATCGGCCGACCCTCCCCTTGAGTACGAGTCGCCTGTAATTTTTGTCTTCCGCTTGGCCATTAGCGGCGATTCCGCACTCACCGGATGGGGACGGCTCATGTACGCCCCTCTGGTTTATGACCTGACCGGCTCAGCCAATAGCATGGCACCTTGCCGAACCTGCCGCCGACTGATGGGATGATGCGGCTTCCTGGCTGCCAGACTGGCCTATCAGTCCCTCCCAGCATAGGAGGTACACGGCCAATTAGCTTCATCAGTCGGGGGCTTTTGATCATCATTGGCCAATGACATTGAATGGCCAGTATTATTCCAGCAGGGAAAGCAAATAGTTCTGATGTGTAATAAGAGAGAGGGACAGAGGGGGCGCTGTGTATGCCACATCATGACTCGTGCCCTCATGTAAAGAGCAGTAGCCTGTGGATTCTGTATCAAATAACCGGAACCTTTAATTAATTTGGGAAGGATAAACTCTGCCTATGGACTGTTCCACAGTTCCACCAAGACCAATTTTGTTGGCTCAGAATTGAATCTCTGAATGGCGCCCTTACTCCCATTAATGTGAGGTGTGACTAAATGGGATGTCTGGGGATATTAAGACTGCTCATATTTTAAAATACCCCCCAGGAGCCACAGTGCTGACTTCTAGCTGGTTGTTTCAAGGACCTGAATAGACAAAATGCTGCATAAATGTTTCTCAGATTCCTGTGAGTGACCAGAAGCTTCACTGTAGATGCCTCTAATTTGCCTGAAGCCCACATTCGCCGGCCTTTGATCTTGAGCAGCCCTGCTAATTTGACCCCCACTGGAGCATGTCAGTTACCGGTATCATGCTGTGGACATGGGGAGGAGGCTTAATCTATAGGGGTCTGAGGTCTACAGTGGGCCAAGCAAGGAAGGGGACTCTTCCTCCCAACTGCCAGGGAACTCCGAGAACCAGTTTCAGAAACACTGCCGTGGGATAGCGTTCCCCAATACGTGGCCCAGCATACCTTAACTCCCAAAGGGCCTTCAAAAAGGGTGGAAAAGTTCAAGGCACGCTGAGTGACGGGGGCTCTAAAAAATTTGGGGTATAATTGGATCGGTCTTGGTTGGGGGCCCAATATGATATTCTTTCAAGGGGCCCAAAATCTCCAGTGGCACTGCTGCAACATCTTTGCAAATTTTTCCGAGCAGAATATCTACCATGACCTCTCAAGCCCAATCATAGCCTGAAATCTAAACGCAGCCATAGCCTGACACACTGCCTTTATGATACCAGCACTCTCTGGGATCCCGACCTATGGAACCGCAGTTCATCATGGCGAATCACAGACGACTGTCCCGAGGATGGTGCTGGGCTGGGCGGGGGGGGTTATGGATGAGAAGGACAGCTCCGGGCATTGGCCGCCAAGCGTGACAGACTCACTCGTGCTAGATGCCTTGCACGAGGCGCCAGCGGCCCAAGAGTGGCGCCTGCTGCCAGCCAGCCTTGATTTGTCTGGTGTAATGGTGCCTGACTTTGATCTGGAAGCCCAACCCCCTCCCCCCCCCCCAGCACTGCATCCCCCCCATACTGCCTGGTCCCTTCCGATGTGGAGTTTCTCCCCAGAGTCTCCATGTTTTGCAATAATTAGAGCCAGTTCAGTAGCTGCAAAAAAAAATAATTGAGTTGCTCTTTTCTTTTATTACACATCAGAGTGTGGCATGCGCAAATATTTCACACTGCCTGACATTATTTTTTTTTTTTGAGACTCTGAAACATTTCATTATTCCCTGTAATTTCCTCCATTCAATGTTATTTTGAATCATTTGTATGGAGCAGTAAATTGTGACTCATTGTTTTGATCGTGTTTAATGCCTTTTAGCTTCCCCAGGCGTTGGCCTCCTCCTTGTCCCCTGTGTTGTCCCTGTGACGGGGACACCCCCTTGTGACCAAAGCCTGTCTTTGTCAGGAGACCCATGCTTAACAAGAGCTGTCTGCACCTGTTCTTGACTCTTTAATCAAACCTGCAACTGCGTTACCCAGGTGACCGTTGCTTGGCTGTGGGTGTATTGGGGGGCGGTTGCTCTCTGGCGGCTGTTTAGCCAGTTGCAAGGTGCTGGTTACCCAGCTGCTGTCTTCCCAAGGCCATACACCTCTTCAGCAACAAGGTAACATGTAGAAAAGCACATTAACATGGTCAGAGGTGATGAACTCTTGGTGTGTTTCCTGCATCAGGCAGGAGAGGAGTTTGTGAGGAGGTGGCAGTTGTATTCTTTTACCTGCAGCTGTGAGGTTTGATGTTTCAGCTTTTCCGTAGCCCCAGCACCTGCAACGCCCACCCCCCCCGTTGGTGGCTCTCACTGTCTGAGAGCCTCTTTGATCTCCCCTCCTCTATGGATGAGCGCCGACTCTCTGAGGCCGGCTCGCTTCGGCTCCCATTGCGGCAGCAAACAGTTTTTTT
>JAODLC010000054.1:8251766-8268693 GCA_026781145.1 Hippopotamyrus pictus | reverse complement strand
ACAAAGCGTGAAGCTAACGAGACTCTTCAAGGACCAGAGCTGCAGCCATAAGAGCGTTCAGGGAATGTAGAGGCGTCAGGCTGGTGGAGGAGTTTCCTGGAACAGGTGGGACGTGTCTTGGAGGTGCAGAGGGAGTCTGATGACTGGATGTGACTCGGCACTTCATTCCACCACACTTAACAACCAAACCCCCCCGCCCTTCCGCATCTCATAAGTATCAGGTCACTCGGAATGCTTGTCCAGCGAGGCAAAAATAACTATTTGCATTACAATGCAAATAGCATCAAAATCTGATTTTTTTTTAACAGCTGTGCCATTAGCTAGTCACTGCTAATTGCGGCTTCAGAGTGACTTCTAATTACTTCCGAGAGCAGACAAAATGAGCTCAACGCAATTATCTTTACCTTTTAGCGAGGAAGATTATTCACCATTCTGGGCCTAATTTCAATTAATGCCCTCATTGGAGTTATATATGTCTGTGATTTAGGGTGATAAATAATTCAGTCACTCAGTGGCCGTCGTGTTTGCCAGTGTAGGCTGACTACCCCCCTCCCACTGCTTATGCACATCACACACACTCCCCCAAAGGTTTATTGACCTAATTCTGGATTTAAAAAATTCAATCAGTTCTACCTGAAGTCATCTATTCCCCTTTGCCAGAGTAAAAGATTCAGTTCTCCCAGTCTTTCCAAAGTCATTCTTTTCCGCACTCCCCAACCAACTCCCATTCCGCACATTGTTCTCTGGAAGCTTCCCAAGATATTTTGCGCAGAGGTGGAGATGTTCAAGCGTCTGTAAAGTTCATCATCAGGTTAAAACAAGAATGCCTTGTGCTGCTGTTTTACTTTCTGGTTCCTTGAACACCTGTTTTGTTTATTAACCTTCCTTCATATCTTAGCGGGGACCAGCACGATGAGAAATCCACCGATATTTCTTTGGGCTTAAACTTTATTTCGAAAATAGGAATGTTTTATTTTCATCGTGGCCTGTTGCTGAAGAGATGTGGGTCGCCTGCAAGGAATTCCGGGCAGGATGTATAATGATCGACTTTCCGATTCCACAGTCTAAACCGAAAATCTTAGAATGTTATGTTTTTCACTGACGCATTTTATTGCCCCCCTCTCCCCCCTGCGTGGGCAAAATCTGATAGAAACATCTAGAAAAGCCTAACACATCTGAACCGTCTGTTAAATTGAAGTCAGTCTCCTGGTGTAGAGACCAAGTATGCAGTAGCTGTTGAAGACTGAGAGGTAATTACTTTGAGAAAAGTTTAGACTATGTGCCACTATAAAAGTTTCTCCAAATTGTTTTTAAAAGACCTTTACTAAACTTCTTCAGCTCAAAATCTTGCCTTCGCTTTCTCGCTCCCTGGATATGTGCAAAGGCTGTTTGTTTTTACTAAATCTAAAGCGCATATCATCAATTGCCCTTGTCAATTCATAGCACTTTGAGTTGGAGGTGTACATCATTGAGACTGATAGTAAAGGATAGAAAATAAATAAGATTTATAGAGAGCTGCTGTCGCCACTTCTGTGTGACATCTCTACCCTGCCCGCAGCATCAAATTCGCAAAAAGGGGTTGAAGCGCCAACAGAAAAGTTGTGGTATTTTTTTTGAAGCACTCGTCGTACTGCATTTCTTATGTCAATCGATCTTATTTTTGAAGTGCTGTGAAATAAACACGTTGCTGTCTACCTGGGCACTCCTCGCAGGTCTAATGGCCGCCTGACAAAGCAAGATGGACGAAGGCACGCTCTCTAGAAAAAAAAGAAAAAAAAAATCAATTCTGAAGCAGAAAAGTCTCTTCGGAGTACTTCGTTCAAAGGAACAGCATTCATAAATTTCATGTGTTCTGTTTTAGCAATTTCAGAAGCAATTATCATAGGTCAAAATGTTGCTTGGGAGGTGGATGTTCTATAGCAATGTTTCCCAACCTGGTCCTTGGGACTCACACACGGTCCACATTTTTGCTCCCTTCCAGCTCTCAGTCTGTGGGCCCCCGAGAACTAGGTTGGGAAACACAGTTCTATAGGGCAGGGGGACTATGGAGAAGGCAAAGCATTGCTTGCTTGCTTGGTTCCGGTGTGCTGGGAGCTGGGAAAAATGTGAACTGTCTGGGGGTCCCTGAGGACTGGGTTGGGGATCACTCTGAATGAGATGCCAGTGTATTTGAAGGCACACACTATGGGTAATTTAGGGATGCCACCTTAGGGAACAGCATGCTTTTAGACTGCATAAGAAAACCAGAACACCTATAGAATCAAGCCCACAACCCTGAAGCTGAGGTCCTAACAACTAAGACACCCTTTCAACAACCATTCTCAACAGTCCCTTCTGGAACTGCCCACATTGGCAGTGGTTTTTGAATCAGGCCTCCTCTGTGGGATCAAAGGGATGTTTGCATCCCAGGCAGGCTGCAGGCTTCTGGAGCAGGTGAATGTTGAAAGACGGGCGAGACATTTCTTGGTTCCCCTCTTGCCAAACCTTTGCTCGACTGCTAAGGGACACCGAAAGGGGATGAAGAAAAAAGGAAATGAAAAACAACAGATGTCCTTATAGGCAGGAGACGGAGGTGAGAGAGCGAGGGAAGTTGAAATTAATTAAATGCTGAAATACCCCCCAAATGAGAAAAGGGCATGGGTATTCCAGTACCCTCCAGCTGTGTGACGGCACCGTGCCACAAATGACCAGCGAGTGCCGTTAGCACGCCTGCCAGAATGCAGGGAGACAGAGAGCTCGCTACCGCCCGTCTCACAGGCTCTCGGGATCTATTGCCGGTACCTTGGAGGAAATGGGGTTCAGACTCCCCCCCCCCCGAAAATGTAGACGATAAATACGGCTGTGCAAGCCATGCCGAGCGCTGGCCGCCACACAACAGCCCCGGGGGCAGATTTAAAGATGCGGAAGCCGGGGGCCATGTCCCCTCCCCCACCTGCTCCGAGAGTCGAGGAATGCTTCGCCTCATTGCTTCGTTACCTTTTGTTTGTCCTTAAGCATATCTTCTGAGACACAGGCGATAAATCTAGATATGGTGCAGCCATGTGACTGGGTGGGGGTGGTGGTTAAAACCCACACAGGAACAGGGGACGCCGACAGATAGCGAAAAACTTCTTTAAAAATAAATGCAGCATAAGTAACCCCCTGCTCAGCGGGAGGACGGCGTGATAAATGACGCGTGGTGTTTAGGTAGCCGTAAGCAGCCGTCAAGCGAAAATAGCCAAGATCAGTCTGCCGTCGTTTGAGCCGCACTCTAATTTGCTGTCTGCGTTAAACGTGGATTCCGCCGCATAGCACACGTGTTTGTCCGGCTTGCCGCTCCAGGCCGGCCGTCATTACGGTATGGTGATACCAGCATCAATCACATGGGAGGTGCCCACCCGAAAGTAGGGTGAAGAATGGTGCTCTGCCTTTGTTTTTCCTCGTTGCTATAGATACAGTGACAGATTGAAAAATCTACTCTGCCAGGCTTGTTTGGAACTTCTTATTAGAGCCTCTGGTGTAACGGTAAACTTAACGGTCCCTCGTGGGTAATTAAAGTGAGCAGCTTCCTCCTTTTTTCCCTGCGCCGCGTTCTCTGCTGAGAGACGTGGAGATGGGCGCCGTGCCAGAATGCGGGAAATTAGGCAGTACAGGGGCACGGAATATCACAGGAAAGTAAATTTGTATGTTTATCTTGGTCACGGAGGTAGCGCTTACACCGCCGGTCACCGCTTGTTATCCATGTTCTGCTGGAAGATTAGAGATATTTACAGAGATTTATCCATTTTTTTTTTTAAATAAAACAAAAGACTTTGCTCCTGCCTCTTGAGAAATAACTGTTACTTCTGTGCCGAGATACTCAATTGTCTCTCACGGGCGAGGTGGGGGTGGTAAACACATTCGGATTCTGAGCAGTTAAGCGTGTTACCCTTCGGTCAATCTCTGCTCCTGTCCTTCTCTCCATCCACTCAAGCACCTCCAAAGTCCCTCTTGGGCAAGTGACCTTGTGACAGTGTCAATCCGGGCTGTCCCACTGGCTGCCCTCGCAAAAATGAAGGAATCAAAAATGTGATGTCGGTGCTGGAGATTTCCCGGCAGTGACACAGCAAGGAGGCGGTAAAGTGCGGGATTTGGGGATGATCCAGAGGACGGCGCACAGCCTGGGGTCATCGGCACTGCACGGTCTCCCTGCTAATGTCAGCACTGCAGCAAATCGGGTGTTTATTTATAATCATTTAGCAGATAGGTCACTGACACACATGGTCTCATTTAGCAGGGAGTTCCCCTGACAGGCGCCAAGTCCCAGAGCAATCAGAACTGCCCTCAGCCATCCAATGTGGTCGTCTGTAGTGTTTACTTCACCCAACAGTAAGCCCCTGTCCCCCCTTTACCTCTTTATCTCTGACCTTGAGCAGAACGTATGGAAACAGTAAAAAGCTCTGACAGCTGTGGTGTGTCTCATTTACCAGTGAGAGGTTCCTCCTCCTGACTGCTTGGGTCAGATAATGAGGAGCTGAATGAGAAACCCTTGGGTGGCCATGCCTGTCCCCTCCTTGCTCCCGCTGACCCACCTTGGCGTTGGGCCCAATAGTCGCCAAGGATGACGGATCAATTCCTCGAACTTGTGGCTCCTCCCCTCGTCCCGACATTAGCACCGCTGCCCCTACAGCTGTAGCCAGCCCGAAAAGGCAGGGAGACTCAAACTAAGGGGTAGGGATGCGTGCCGGCCCACGTCGATCACCTCGTATTAAGACCCCGTACCCACATTAGCCAGCGACTCAAAGGTGTACGCCGTCAAATCTCGATGATTAAACCGCTGGAGGTCCAGTGGAAAAAGGTGGCCCGTCATGGCAGAAAGCCCAAATGAGCGAGGATCATGCTGGGATTAAAACTATTGCAAGCTCCACGCTCGAGAAACAAATCTCAGTCGCTGGCAAAGCGCAGTCTGTCGCGGGGCCATCCGGAAATAAATACGAGCCCCTGAGTGGATTCAAATGATTGCTGCCTCCGCTGATAAAGAGGAGCGGTGCTTTGGAATCGTACATAATTACAGGTAGGGCGGCACAACAAAAGTGTTTCGGCTACCAGATATTCACCACTCATGGATGCTGAAGGAATGGAAAGGGGGGGCTGTGTGTGTAATGAAGCGTGTCCAGCACATGGTCGCTAAAAACAAACTCTCCCTCGCGTAGGAAAAGCCGCTACACGGTAACAGCCATCCCCACGCGACTCGGGTTGACAGATACATCAAACGAGCACGCCTACCGGGGCGAGGAAAACCGGCGGAGTACAGACTGAGAGAAGGAGAGCACCTCTATCACCCGACAGGCCACCCACGGTTCCTTTTAATATGGAAAAGAGTTCAGGAAGAATGGTGTTTTTCTTTTTTTATAAAAAAAAAGCATTTTTGCTGTACGTGTTTGGTGAGTCAAAGAGTGAGCGGGAGCCCGGCGAAAAACCCTATTGGGCACACAGAGGAAGGAGGGGCTGTTCGAAGGAGAACCAGAACAGATATTTCTTTTGACAGGTGGGAATTTGCTGTGGCGGCGTGGGCGAACGGCTTCGTTCGGGGAATGGCTGTATCTCGAATGTTCCTCTACTGATAAGCCTCACAATTGGTGGGGCCCATCTGAGGCTGAAACATATTAAACAGTGTGATCGAGTTCTGTGTTACATTCTGAACGTCACTGCCTGTGGTCTCGAGCTATATGCCAGTAGCCTGGTACAGGGACACGGAGGATGCGTCAAACCCATTCTAAAGCCCCAGCCAATAATACTGAGGCAAGAGCTATGGACTGAATTTGTGAGCTAAGGGTTCAGAAGCCTTGTAATGGTGAAAAAGAACTAGTGATGACTTGCTCCTGTGAAAGACATAGCTGCTAATGAAGAATATCAGCTTTAAAATGCTGTAGGTTTCCCTTCAAATTTCATCACTGCTTATCCTGTGCAGGGTCATGGTGAGCTTGGCTGCAATCCCAGGAAGTACAGGGCAGAAGATAGAGGACACCATGCTTAGGATGGCAGACTATCAAGGGGTGCACAGTCACACACAATTAGAGATATGAACTCACCAAACTGGAAATGTGGTTGCATGGAGCAAGAACGTGGTGACATGGAGTAATGTGGTGACATGGAGGAGTAGTGTGGTCACATGGAGCAGGTTCATGGTCACATAGAGGAGTAGTGTGGTCACATGGAGCAGGAACTTGGTTATATGGAGCAGGAACTTGGTCACATCGAGGAGTAGTGTGGTCACATGGATCAGGTTCATGGTCACATAAAGGAGTAGTGAGGTCACATGGAGCAGGAACTTGGTCATATGGAGCAGGAACTTGGTCACATCGAGGAGTAGTGTGGTCACATGGAGCAGGAACATGATCACATGGAGCAGGAACTTGGTCACATGGAGCAGGAACATGGTCACATGGAGCAGGAACATGGTCACATGGAGCAGGAACTTGGTCACATGGAGGAGCAGCGTGGTAACCTGGACGAAATCAACTGCTCTGAAGCCAAGAGTTCATAATGCTACCATAACACTTGTAGCTACAACCTCGAAAAGGCTGCACCATCCTTCACATCCCGGAGGCATTAATGTGGCCATGCCTTCTCATCTGCTAGAGGTGTTGTGTCAAGCTGCACATAGTAACAGGGTATTAGGAAATGGAAAAAATATGGGAAACCACCAGTCTGTCTTAATAACGTGGAGAAAGGAAAACCGTCAGGCAAAACATCTTTCGGCATCTGCCTGCCATGACGGAAACTTCAGTCCCAATGTTTCATAATATTACCAGTCAATGATTTCCATCTATTGTCTCCTGCGTGCTTTTGCTGCTGCTCTGCAGGCTGGTGAAGAATGAATGTTTAAGCGGGATTATGTAACAGAGGACAATATGTAACTGCGCTGTCGAAACAAAAACATTTTGTGGCGCGAGCAAACAGCTCCAGCTACCATCTCTCTAACGCCGTCTGACAGCTTCTCTGCTCTTTAAGCTCCTTAGAAGATAAAATTGCTGTCAGACGTATTGCAGGCACTACATGAATATGTTCCCTTTAATATCGGGTAATTGTGACGCCGACTCGCCAGTTTTCAGCGCCGCCTCGCATGACTGAGCGATGACTTGAAATTGAGTTGAAATTTACAAAAAAAAAAAAAAATGTTCTGGGTTTGTGTAGTATTATGCAGAAAAGTACAAAGTCACCTTTGAATTTGTCTGATTGTTTGAAGGATGTAGCGCTTGGTTGTCTTGCGGTCGAATGAAAGTGCTTTCCTGTTATTGATTACCAATCCAAATATTTGGTGCAACCTTGTGACCCTCTACTGGAAAAGTGACTGGAATGTAGCTGGGTGGATATTTGGTTAATTCACTAAACAAAAATGTAAGAGAATTTAATTTCTTCTAAGCTGCTGTTCTCTTTGCTAATTTATTTGTAATTAATCATATTATGTAGAAAGAAAAATGATTGAATAGAGGCTGAGACTTTCCACCTTCGAAACTGTGGGTTTGATTCCTGCCGTGTGGTGAACTGGGGTCATTAAATCGTCTGAAGTGTGAGCTTGTTCTTTATGATTGCCTGGCCCCCCAGGACGCGCCCTGCCTCATGCCCTTTGCTTCCTGAGAGAGTGTCCTGGGTTGCTGTGACTGTTGCTGAGTAGAAACATAATTTTCACCGGGGCGAGCTTGGGTACACCCCTGAACTTTTGCGAAATCCTCCATCTTCTGTCATTGTGCTAATGTTACGGCAGGGCATGGTGAAGTGAAGGATGATCCACGTTACAGCAAAAAAGAAGAGAAAAGAAGAGATTTTATTGACACTGAACAAAAAAAAAACACACAAGAAACAAAAGGAACCATGTAGGCAGGTAGAAAACAAGAACTAAAGCAGGGAATACTCAGCCACACAGCAGCCCAGGGAGCAGGGGAACACACTAGGGACAGAACAGACACTGGGAAACAATGGGAGATGTGATGGCCAGCGCCACCTGCTGGCCAAATGGGTAGATGACTGACCGAATGAGGTTAAGATGAGGACCAATACTGACAGCTATGAGTCCCTGTGTTTGCCAGGACCACTGGTAAGGTCCAGAGTGTGCCCAGACCTTCAGGCACTCATAAGGATCCTCAAGGGGTAGGGGTCATTTTGAGAAAAACTGTTAGCATGGTGCTAAGTGCAGGTTTACAAAGGACAATTATGGAGATGCATCTCACTGTTCAAATGGCATCACGTTAATCTGGGGACACTTGCATCAAACACAACACTGTTACCTGCTAATATCCATTTCTGCTTGGTCACTCCTGGAATACAGCCAAGAATGGTGATGTTAGGTGTTTCCTACAACCCAACAAACAGTCTGTTTGGCATTATGGCTACATTTCTTGGTATGATTTACACGCTTGCCAATCACAACACTGCAGGGTGACGCATTTAGATGGATCATGCATCATCTTTCCAGACATGGAACAAAGATCTCACTTGGGTTGGGGTTCTGAGCTGGAGTGAAGATGGGGGAGTGTATTTGGAGTTTGACCTCTGCTCCTTAAGAGGAATGTTTGCACTGTGAACTGCATTGCAGACAATAACAGCACAAAAATGCCGTAAAAGGGAGAGATCTTCATGCTTTCTTAGCAATATCTCTTTGCAGCTTCATCTGTCTATCTGCTCACGTGGAAAATCTGTACTGGATAAGCAGTTATGGAAGATGAATGGCTGTTGTTCTGTCCATCCCTCTTTGAAAACACTTACTGAGGTGAGCCTAGCCATGTTGTCAGTTTAAAATCTGTTTAGCTAAATTTTTTTTTTTAGACTGAATTGATTTCCACAGTGCTGTCATTTCCAAGGCATATCTCTGTCATGTTATGGAATGGAGGCAATATGTTCAGATCAGACCTTGGCATCTTGGTTTTCTTTTGTCTTAGATGTTAAATCCTTCACTAAATATATCTGTATTTGCATAAGTTCGGAAGGGAAGAAGATTGTAATTCCAGGAACCCCCGCTTATAGAACAACACCTCAGAGATTTTTCCCATCATCCACTCACTTCCCATCATGCATCAGAAGCCGTGGGGTTCCCTCCGAAACTCTCGTTGTACCTCGACTGAAGGATCAGGCCACGGTGCCCCTACAAATAGCGAGCTGGCACTGGAGAAGGAAGAGGCGCGGATTTAACAGAATCAGGTTAAAAAGTTTTTGGTTCATTTTTGGTGCCAGTCGGACGGTGTGTGTTAGTGACGAAGCAGATCTGTGTGTCGTAAACATTCTACTCCTCCTGTTCTGAACTCATATATCTAATGGCTTTTCATGTGAAAGGCATGAAAAAAAGGAGCCAACTCAGATGACTACAGAGGGGCTGTATTTCACTGACAAGTAATGCATTATGGGGCCATCAATCGCTGTATTACCTTGTGTGGAAATAAAAAAAAGAGGGGGAAAAAAATCTAAACCTCCTTCCGGGCAACTGAGCAGGTGGTCTGGGCTGCTGATTAAATATCGATGCTGCGGAAATGAAACACAGTAAATCACGGTGCCTGTTTCTTGCGACAAAATGAATGTACAAGCAGGCCACATTTGTAAGGGCACCTTTTCCAATAGAAACAATTAATATACACAGCAGGCGCCGTGTATCGTCGAAGGGGGGGAAAAAAACGATCGTGGACTGCAGGGGGAATCTTGCGAAAGTGAGATGATATTGTTTTAGGGGACCGCAGGTTCCCAAAGGAGCAACAATTTGCCACAGGATGAATGTGTTGATTTTATTTATATTGCGCATGTTAAATATAGAAAGATTACCTTGTGTCTTATTCATGAGAGCAACTCAAACAAGTTCTTTTGCTGATGTAGGCTTTAGGAGAGTGCTCCTGTTTGTTTGATCGCTTATGGTAAGGCATACCGGCCAATTACCATATCTGGTTGTGTTTTGAGACCATGTAGGGACTGACATAACAAAAAATGCACAACTAATTATACACGCTACCCTGTAAGACGACTGATCTGTTTACCCAATTAGATGAAAAAAAGCATCAAGGTGGTCGGAGAGAAAAACCGGCTCTTTGGCTCAGGCTAAGCAAACAGCAATATTTAGCCGGATTGACGGAACTTCTTCTCCAAGGCAACCGTATTGTCGGCGAGACGGGGAGGTGGTCGGGCAGTTTATCCGCTTTGTGCTGGGCTGCATTCTGAGAGACTCGTAGTGAGGGCGCAAGCACTCCCTCTGGCCCCGCGACAAACGCTGCTGACGTCCACGCACGGCGAGTCTTTCATCAAAGCACCGCATGCTCAGACGGTCCTTTCCCCTTTTCCTCATTGCAATAATAACAAGGATGGGAAACTTCCGGAAAGGCTGTTTCCGAGGTTCAAAAATTCTGCCGTTCTACGGCTTTCGCAGCACGGATCCGTGTCGGGGAAAAAAAAAACGAAAAGAGGAGGAAATGAGGACGACACGGTCCCGTGCTTGACTGGCACGCCGTAACACATCCATTATCTCGAAAGCCTAATTTCGGAATTGGTTACTGCTCTGGCTCGGCTTAAAGACTTCCAGCTAGAGTCCGGGACCCCGTGATAAATCCCCGAGGTCGTCTTCGGCCCAGGTGCGCCGGGCTGTGGTCTTCCCAGTACGCTTCACTTCTCCCACTCATGACGAGCTCAGCTGCAGATCTGTCCACTTAGGGCCTAGTGCTACTCTGCCTGGACCGGGGCCTGCGGTGGGGATCAGTAAGCTGGAATAAAGGGGGATTCAGGCTTCAGGCTCACTGTGACCCTCTACTTGGATGGATAGATGGATGGATGGATGGATGGATGATGGATGGATGAAGTCTAGAACAAGAACATATCTGATTTAATCTGTCAGTGCAAAAATGGCTTTTGTGATGTTTACTGATAAGAAATCATTGGTGTCATTTTCAAAATACAATATACAGAATTTGAACTTGGGAAGTGAGTCGAGCGACGTTGAAGGGCACCCGAAAGACCGATAAACCAGGGATGTCCGCAAAACATCAGAAATCGGTGAGTGCCGCTCAGACGCATGGAGCGGGAACGCGGAGACGCGACACGTGGACACATCACTATTTACCAGGCCGCCGCCCTCGAGATGGTTCCAGAACACAATTGTCGGTCCTCAGCTGGCGGCAGAACACCTGCTTTGGCCCCGTGGCCCCGGAGATGGCCCAGGTACACGTGTTTATGAGGACGCGGTGTTCTCATCTCTGAGACAACTAGAGATGCTCCGGTTTGTATTTAATCTGTGATGGGGGGGGGGTCGTACGTGCTCTGCGAGGCCTTTCAGGAGTGTTTACTCAGGTGAGGCACCCTGCCGCTTTCAAAGGAGCTCGTTTGTTACCGAAATGTCAGGTTTCCTGTATCTGTCAGTGTGCCGCATGGATTTTACTTTTGCTTGTAGTCTTGCCAGTCCTCTGACCCCTCCCCCTTTCATTTCAATAAAGCTGCATTTTTCCTGCACCTTTCAGTCCAGGATTCCTAGTCGGCACGATCGGGAATCCCTATCTGGAGCGGCTAGGTGCGTATTGCAGTTTCCGCACTGTTTGGCCACAGAACATGGTCAGTGGGTGGCGCTGAGGAGCACGTAGCCCCTACCTAACCTCCTCCTGGCAAGTTAATCGGCCCTCCTCCACTGGGATATGTATACGGGGAAGACCCGCAGGGTCACTGGCCCAAGCTGAAAGCTGATTGGCCCCCAGAGTACCTCCTCCCCTGTCACTCACCGATTCAAAACATGTCATTGGTTAATGATAAGGTCGACCCCTCTGTATGAATTATGGCCCCTCCTGAGCTGCCAGCTTGAAAAAAACCCTAGGATCACCCCTGTCCCCCAGCTGTCCAGCGGTGCCATTAACTCAGGCCGCACTGCGATGCCCCCCACCCCCCAGTGCGCCTCTGCACTGCTGTACCAGCCTTTTAAACAAATTGCACCTCTAGCCTTGAGCTGGCTGCTTTGACGGATGGGATGAGAGCAGTGCGTAGCTGTTAGCCGAGTGGCCCTGTCAAAATGGCACTCCTTATATTTCAGCTTTCCGGGAACTTCTGAGTACTTCCCCCCGCCACACCCCCCCACCTTCCTTTGCCAATTTGTGTGATTTAATTGGAGGATTTACTGCCCAGTGCAAGGTGAAGGGTTGTCCAAGAAACAATTTAAGGCCTGTGTAACTGTCAGCACAGTGGAAGGGGGCGGGCATTACATAATCACTTTTACCTTTCCCTTCTTCTGGCTGGCTAGTTTGGGCTTTTTTTTCCCCCCCTCCCTGTTACTCCAGGACAGAATAAACGTATTGAAGCCCAAAGAAAACAAGCCCTGTCAGGGATACAGTACAGCTACACCTAGGATAAAGCTATTTGTTCCTTAAAATCTGGAGGATTTACGAAGGCCTGTTGTCCGATTTTGGCTTGCGAGCACTGTGAATGACATCTAATTATCTGATAAAAAAATAAAGCGACGCAGTGCAGTAGCCACATCCGTTTGCCAAGGTGTGCAGAAAATCCCACCACTCATGTCACGAGGCACAAGGGAACAAAAAATGTCTCCCTGAGACCCCCAGGGACCGTACAGGGTCCTAATGCATCTCTCGCATTGTGCTACTGTCAGGCACATCACCGGACAGCTATGTCATGCGGCCCTAGTTGGCCAACCAATCAGATTCATTAATCTCCAAGGGAGCTCCGTTTCAGGACTCATTAGTCAGATGAAGTACAAGTAACTATCAACTCCAGGTAAATACTCCAGGGTGCTTCTTTCTTCTCCCCGTCTGACGAGACGGACTGGAGCACCTTAGTTCCGTGTGACGTGGGGCTGGTGCATGTGACCACACAAGCAAAAACATCCACGGATTTTAGCTCATACTCAATTCAATTAATATTCCGTTGCTGCTGGGGAAAAAATAACAGGCCTTATAATCTGGATCTGATAGGAGTAGGCAGGTCTCAATGGAGAGTGCTGAGTTTTTAAGACACGGTGATCATCTGTTTAACTGGCTGACACTCTTCCTAAAAGAGAAACACGCTATCATTCGTCACGGACTGAACTCCAGGAATGATCGGCGGAATTAAGTTTTCTTAGCCACACATTAGAGGGTTAATCGAACGTACGCTCCCCTGCCATTTATCCCGGGCCTGGCGACAGCCCCCGCCACTTAGCCAACGCCTCACTCTTCCGCCCTCCCCAGATTTATTCGTTTTGTTTCTCAAGCAGCCCACAGACAAGTGGTTGTTTATCAAATTGCCTGTCAGAAAATGCTCGGAGAATTAATCAAAAGCTTTTATCATACTGAAGAGTTAACTTTCTTCCGCTTTTAATTCAGCGAATTGGATTATCCAGGTCTCTTGGTAAAAGGATTGGAGAGGAGAAATGGGTGGTTTCAATATAAAACATCCATTTATATTTTTGACGTATTGTACCCATGCCCTATTTGGCCTGAATTCAAAAGCTTTGGGGTTGATGAAATTATGCTCAGCAAAATGTAATGAGAGCTTTGTGAGTCAGGTATATAATATTAAATGTCATCACTGCTGGTTTCACGTCCAGAGCAATCTGAGAGCACTGTTGGCAAAGTGTTGGGGCTGTTTAATACTACGCATTTACACTGTGACGGTAAACAGCCTGACCAGACGAGAGCGACCCGGCCGTGATTGAAGACCTGCGTGAAACATGGAGAAGCAAAGGCTGGCCGAGTCAGGACTGGGCCGGACATGTGGAGATGGGCAGGCCCTGTGGAGATGGGCAGGCCCTGTGGAGATGGGCAGGCTCTGAGGAGATGGGCAGGCCCTGTGGAGAGGGGCAGGCCTTGAAGAGATGGGCAGGCCTTGAGGAGATGGGCAGGCCCTGTAGAGATGGGTAGGCCCTGTGGAGATGTGCAGGCTCTGAGGAGATGGGCAGGCCCTGTGGAGATGGGCAGGCCCTGTGGAGAGGGGCAGGCCTTGAGGAGATGGGCAGGCCCTGTAGAGATGGGCAGGCCCTGTGGAGATGGGCAGGCCCTGTGGAGAGGGGCAGGCCTTGAAGAGATGGGCAGGCCTCGAGGAGATGGGCAGGCCCTGTGGAGATGGGTAGGCCCTGTGGCTTTACAGTAGAGCAGTGTTTCCTGATCCAGTCCTCACGGGCCCCCAGGCAGTCCACAGTTTTGATCTCTCTCAGCTACCAGCATACCTGCGCCAGGTATTCGGTGTCCTTGATTGGCTAGGAGAAGGAGGGAGCAAAAATCTAGACTGTCTGGGGGTCCCCAAGGCCTGGATTGGGAAACACTGCAGTAAGGGGTGCTGGAATGGGATAGACCTTGTGGTCTACAGTAGATGGTGCCTCTAAATGGAGCAAGGATGTTCTTTAAGGAAGCATGAGCAGATAGAAAACCATGTATAAGGAATTCCTCTGTAAGATACCATCTGTCCTTCTATAAATGCTTAGTCAGTACAGGAATGTGGTACTTTTGTAAGATCCTTGTCATTTATTAATGTTTAGTCATGATTCATAAGATGAAGCATTCCTACACATACAGTACTTGCTTAAAGGTTAATAAAGAACCTTCTGGAAGTTTTAGTTCCCTAAGCTTTAATAATCACAGGGGATGTATTCTATGTCATTTAAATATTTAAAAGGCATATCTACACTGTACTCGGGATCTTCTGTAAAGTTGGGCTTCTCGGTAAGAGAAACTTTAGGCCGAAGCACTTCTTCAATTTAACAATGTTCCATCTTGCTACTTGCAAAAAATAAAATGTCTGAAACCTCCGGAACAGTGGAGCACGGAAATGGTGGAAAGTTTCAGGCCAAAGTGGGGAGTGTTTGCCAAAAGCTGGGGGGGGGGGGGGGCAGCCTTGGCAGGGCGGTAGCTGGACGCCCTCGGTATAGAGAAGCCGAGGATGGTGGGCAGCTGGGGGGGCCTGGATGACTGACGGCACAGAGACGGGAACGGGCGGCGGAAAATCCCACTGTTTGGCTGCGCTGCCGCCGGGGCGACTGATGAGTCTGACGTGCGGGCGGTTGGAGGGTGAGTGGTGGGGTGATCTTGACATCCTTCGGGAGCGAGCGGGGGCTGAGATTGATGGGGGCGGGGGCAGCCAAGGCCAAGAGGCCGAAAGGTAGTGGAGGGCGGGGGAGACACGTGGCAGGTCTAGTCGGAAGCCAGCGGCGGGGGCTTCCCTCCTGACACGCCGACGTTGATGTTGATGGGAAGCGATGGGGAAGCAGCGTAATTTAATCCCCCCTGTTGATGCTCTAATAGCGCCTTGTTATTAAGGCCGAGTGTCATATTGTTTGTGTCCACAGACCTCTAAGGCCACCTTGCACGCCATCGCCCCCCCCCCCGGTCACCGAAAGACAGCCTGGGCATATCAGTAGGTGAAATACAGGGGGAGGGGGTCATCCACCACATACCTCAGGCACACGGGCTGATTGCTTACCCTAGTGCACCTTCATAGTCACTGATACCATAATCGGCACTATGGATTATTTCACATCACGCTCAGCGTTAAATAAATAGAATGCAAGGCTGTCATTAGGGTTGTTTTAGAACCCTAAAAATATTCTTTACCCCCCCCCCCCCAAAATAAATATACATTTATTTGATTTATGTGAATTCTCATTCATTTTTATTACAACCAGAATTAAAGTCTTAGCCCCCCCCCCGCCCCCGTTCAGAAACCTCTACATCGCCCTCCTGGTACAACATTTCATTCCCCGAAAGCAAGCGGCCTCGACGAGCAACAGCAAAATTCCAAAGGGTCCCTCGTGTCGTTCGGTCTTTAACGCCTGAGATATAAAAATAAAAAGCAGTCAGTCGATAAGAAATGCAAATTAATCCCGGATGAAAACAATCAATCAGAGGATCCCGCTGAATGCTGATCCCGCCCCCTTTGATGTGAGGTCACGCAGGCGATCGATCACGTCGGCTGATTCCTCGCCGTGCCGTGTCCGACATCTTATAATAAGATTATATTTCAACCTTCTGTACGCCGAGTGCTTAAATGCGCGTTCTTCATCTCGCTTTGACCGCCTGAGATGTCTGAGGCAGAGTCGGTGACCCCTCCCCCTCAGAGTCGAACCGCGGCTGGGAGCCGCCTCTGGGCCCGTCTGTGAGCCGCCCACATGCACCCCCGAGTTAATCACGCTGCCATTTTACCTCCATTTTACAGCTTCTCCAGAGCTACCCGCCCAGAACCTAATCCCCTCTAAATATTGCTTCAGCTCACCCCTCCGCCTTCCTCTCCAGGTACCGAGATAACATGTAATGAGGTCCGTTCTCCTCCCAGAACACCTTCTGCTTCTGCTTCTCTCCATTACCCGTCCACCCTACCTCCCCTCTATTGTTCACAGAACTCCCTCACTCTCGATTTCTTAATCGTGGGGCTGCCTTATCCTCGGATTTCTGAGCCTCGTCGTGTTTGGTCCTCTGTTTTCTCTCGCCGACCCGCCTTTTGCTGATAAACTGAAGTGCTGTTGTTTCATTTTGCCAAGGAAGCATCGCTCTGCTGTAATCTGCGGAGCTGAGTTATAAATGTGAATGGAAATAGTGTTTTTTTTTTCTTTTCCCACAGCCCCAGAGAGAAAAATGGCACCTTATGTGTGGTGACACAGTGGGTCCCCGGGTGCTGGGAGGTGGGTGGTGAGTCAGAGAGGGCAGGTTACTGATTTTAGAGTGGTTATAGCACTCAGGAGGGGGGCTGTTTGCGAGACAAGTCCTCATCATCCGTTGGCCTCTGTGAGTTAAGATGTTACCTGTCTTTGGTCATGTGATGCTGTTCCCTCCTGATCAGCATGGTAGTCTAGCTCAATGTTTCACAATCCAATCCTCGGGGACTCAAAGTCGGTCCATGCTCCCTCCCCGCTCCCTGCCAGTCAGTCCACATTTTTGCTCCCGCCCAGCTCCCTGCCAGACAGTCTACATTTTTGCTCCCTCCCAGCTCCCTGCCAGACAGTCTACATTTTTGCTCCCTCCCAGCTCCCTGC
>JAODLC010000054.1:8221439-8242295 GCA_026781145.1 Hippopotamyrus pictus | reverse complement strand
TCACTTACATTTTGCCCAGACTACCTTAAATCCGACAAGTTACCCCGATAAGCCAGTAACCCCACTTCGTAGTACAGTCCACAGATCTCATTCGCTAACAACAGTCTGCCTCCCATTTATGGGCAGGCTGGAAAAGTAGCCAATTACAAATATAGAACAAACACGCCATTGAAATGTCTGCTTTCCCTTTAACGGAATATGAAGCGGAAGGTCCTGTCAGACTTATAAAGACACATAAAGGTTACTTATGGAGCTATGGCAGCATCCAACACTGTCAGACTGTAATTTTGGTCTCCCGGTAAACAAACAATAAAATCACTTAAATGTTACCGGCTTGCCCTTTCTAAAAAATGTCAGCCCCTTGACTGGTTCATTATTAATTTTGTTCAATGTTTAATTACAGTCAGTCACCTACGAGGAACTTGTTTTGTCATTTTTTGAACCATTTATTTAATGATCATGCTGTATTTTTAATAAATGAGTGACTTGGCATCAGGAAAAAGGGTGGGCTTTTTATTGGACCAGAACGACACATTGATGTTAATTATTCTTTTTCAACATATGCACCTTGATGTATCTTTAATTCTTGATTTTGTTTTGCTGGTAGGCTACTGCAATGGCAGCTATTCATTACTATCGTTTGGTTTCTGGGTGTTGCACTAAACATATAACTTCAAATCGATTAATTTTGATATATATTGTCCGGACCAAAGACTACCCATCTATCCATCCATCCAGCAAGGCAGGAATCACATGTAATGGACAGCCAGTCCCTGTAAGACCTGAAAGACACTAGACAATAATTTGAACCAGTAGTGATCAGCAGAGATTTTTGATACGAGTGAGTCTGTAACCTCCACCTGCTCTGGGTTCCCTCTCCATCCCCTTACCGCTGTCCCGTCGACCCCTCCCAGTACATCCCAGCACCGGTGGACCACTCCCCATACTCATGGCCAACTGCAATACACAAGGCAGATATAGTCATCTGGAATGACTGAAGGCAAACTCTACTCGGGGGTGATGTGTATAAAATGAACAAATAGAATTAAAATGCAGCAAAGCCTCCTGTTCCCCGTTAAAATCCCGCATTGTAAACAGCGTGGATTTGCATTTTTAAAGCAAACAGACCCATCCCAAGCATTCTGATTGCGTTAATATTTTGTGCTGTGCTGGACAGATTCTGATCCCTTCTCTCACACACTATAATACAGCCATAATACTGTGATTGAAATTATAAAGCACTACAAATAACAGTGAAGGAAAAACAAACAGATAAGAATCAGCTTATATAACTATATAATCTGCATTGGCATCCTGTCCAGCTGTGTAGCTCTGTCTGGTGCCCTGATCTGGTGCTCTACCAGATCAGCTATTGTGAAGAAATTATATATACAGCCACGGAAAAAATTAAGAGACCACTCTATATTTTTAGACAAATCTGCATTTTAAAATCCTGGTTTAATCCTGGTTCTGCTGGCAGAAGGTTACGCTGAGCAGCAGGATGCTTTCAGGTTCAAAGTTTCTAAGACAGCAGAACACAAGAACAAAGTGAAGCAGGAGACACTGGGAACGACCAGAAACCAGCCAGGTAGAGGGTGGAAGTGACTTTTTAATGCCAGAGATGACCGTTAACTTATCCGACAGTGCCTCATGAATCGGAGGATGACCTCAAGTGACCTTCAAAAGGAATGGGAAACATTAAGTGCAGGTGTGAAGTGCACTGCTAGGACAGTTCATATCAGGCTCCTAGAAGCAGGACTGAAGCCCCATAAAGCAAGGAAGAAGCCCTTCATTAATGAGAAACAGGGAAGAACCAGGCTGCAGTTTGCTAAAAAGATATATATTATTCACAGACGCAGACCCATAAACTGTGAAATGAGTGAAACAATAAATTGTGCTGTGGTCTCTTAAGTTTTTCCATGACTGTAAATAACATATACATGTATATGTATGTATGTGTGTGTGTGTGTGTGTGTGTGCCTTTACAGCAGTTCAAAAATCCCTGACTTTGATAAGGAAGTTTGTGTAATTCATATTCAGATTCTCTCCTCTGTTGCATTTGAATGTTGCGCATGATTAAGATCGCAATCATTTCCAGTCTTTTTTTTTTATATAGTGTTTATTCCCCTTTGTCCCTTTTATCATTTCTTCTTGTCATCATGGAATGAATGATAATTATCACGACATGAAAGTTAAAACATGACAGTTTACTCCCTTTGAAACTCTTGTATTCTGCTGTCGCGTCGTCCCTCAGCGCACTGCGAAATTCTGCCTCTGGAATTTTCTCTGCTCTAAACCATCAGGAATTATTGCGCCGGAGAACTCTGCATCTTAACTTCTGCAGTGATGTGAAATGGCCGAAGACGGTCGTGTAGAACGACTCTTCTCTTGAGCTATTTACACATTTTCCTAGTAAATACTGCAAACGTAGGACAGGGTATCGTGTTTGAGTTGAGTCATATTTCCCTGAGATTTGTCCTGGGGAGGGGGGGGGATGAATATGGAACGAAATGTTTCATGTTTGTAGTCTGGTGGCCTTAATATTCTGGAAATGGTGTAAAGAAAACAGTGATATGACATGACCGGTTTTGCGTGTCATCGTGTTAAAAGGCTTTATTTCCACTGTTAAGGAAGGAGCAAGTCAGTGTTGCCGACGGCGCCCCCTGCTGACCTCGTACACTCACTCAAACACCACCCACGCGCTTCATGCAAGATCAAGTCTTCTTCCAATCAGTCTCACCCTCCGGAGAATCTTTCCAAGCAGAATTTCTACTCGTTGAACTTAAAGCATCAGTTCTTTTTCCATCTTTGGTAATTTTTTTTGCAATTAGATATTGTTTTTCACATTTCGTTCCTTGTAAGGATATTTAATTCCACCATCTGATTTTGCCATCAGGTGGGACGGATGTAAGATCATGCCTTATGAATACTTAAATCACACTTTCTTTCAAAATATGCATAATGTATCACAACAAGCTCAGTATTTGTTTTGTTGTTAAGAACATGTGACTAGTTTGATGTCGGGCACAAGCTCTGGGAATCGGCTGAAGGTCTTAATTTAAATTTAATGATTTTCTACAGAGAGAAAATTATTGTCATATATGAAGATCTGGAATCTGACCTTTATGTAGCTTGAAGAATTTTGGCACATTTTTAATTTGGTAGACTTTAATTTTCTCACCCTTCACTAATGCGAATTATACCGGGATGTTCTTACGTTGGCAAAACGGCGGCTGAGATTTGGAATTTCCCACAGGTTGGACTGTATTGAAAATACCAGAAGTCCTCATTCCCTTGGAGAGCTTTCATACGGCTGTTTATCTCACCCATATTGGCAGCTCGATTCCGCCGTCATGCACACACAGGCACCAAGTGCCAAACGATCTGGGTAATACAATCTCCCAGGTGTGGTTTGAGCCCATAAATGTTGAGATGTAAACAACAAAAATTACCTGTTAGCAAAGTACAGGTCTAACAAAAAAATATGGCATGCTACTAAGCTTTAGAAATATTAATAAATACTTTTCTCTCTTCTAAACACTGACATGGTTGAGATATTTACCACTTAGTCTGTACGGACGGGACCAGGAGGGATACAAAGTCGCTCCAGTAAAGCTATAGAACAGATTCACAAGTTTTGAATGTAAAGCTTAAGGCAACAGCTTCATTTCAGCTTCGACTTCCCTTTAATTCGGGGATCAGAGCATCTTGGCATTTGATTAAACGGAATTACATGGCCCCAGTTCACCCGCGGTGGATTTTTCTTATGCAAATTCCACGTGTGGCCGCCCACTCGCCACTAGCTGGTGAGAAGCCATTTAAGGTAGATTTGGCCTGCTCCACGGCGTCCCCGGGCCCAGCCAAGGCAGGGGCCGTCCTCACATCACAGTAACTTGGCAGCGGTAGATGGAAAAGTCGAAATGTCAAAGCCAGGGAAGATTTTGACTCAATCGCTGCCGTCTCCCTCGCTAAAGAGAACAGTCCGTGTTTTTGGCGTAGGAGTAGAACACTAGAATCCTTATTATCAATTTTTTTCAGCTCAGTTTGCTGACTGAGAGAACGGGGGGGGGGGGGGATATTGTTTTATGGCAAGCCAACAGAGCAAAGTAATTATGAGAGAAGATGTATCGTACACTACGAGTAAACAGCAGATGTCAAAACTATTCCCGTTAATAGCCGCCACGCGAAGTTTAAAACAAAGTTTCAAATGAAACTAATTCAACTTTGTCATGTTCTTTTAAGGGGCCGTACTGAACTGACACATTACGCACAACGCAGTTATGGAAGACTGTAGTAACTTAGCGTCTTATTTTAGAAACTGTAAAGCTTGGCTGGCAAATCTTAGGGATGACTTTTTTTGCACGGGCTTTGAGCTAGTGAACCGCACTCACAGGGCTCGTCTGGAAGGTTTCTGCCAACAAAAAAACTGCCTTTAAGAAGCCAGCTGGGTGGATTCAGAGGGAGGCAGCACAAGGCAAGCTCGCTATTTGTAAAAATGCAGTCTCTGGATTCATGTTTACAAGTTTACAAGTTCCTTTTACTGCTGCCTGCTCCTGCGTGCCTTCTTTGTGTCAGTTGCGTATCAAGCTTTATCTAAATTTGCAGAATTTAAAATGAATTGTTAACAAATTCCCTGGTTTACCGAATTCCGACATCTGTGGTCTCACTGTTCTGCTGCCGGTTTCCATCTCCATCCACAAACCGTTCACATAAATGATTTGATGGTGCTGACCTGGTCTGAGGTTTCGCTGGGAGCTGGGAACTCGGAACCGAACGCTGAGCCAAGTGCTACTTAAATTAGGAACGTACAAAACCAGTCAAAAGCTTTTGCAAACACTGAGATGTTCTACATTCGCATGTTACTCATTTAATATTTACTGCTACATTATCTTACAGTATGTTCACCATTTGAGTACCTTCATTAGCAAGAAAAGGTCATATCTTTTATTCGTCAAAGTAACCTCCTGTAGCAGGTATAACAGCAAAGAAAATTCAAGGCTTTCATTCTACAATGAACTTTACATACTGTTTCATTGGATGAAGCCGTTAATAGGATGTCAGACATGCACTGTTACATACTCCATCCATGTTATAAAGGAAACTTGTTTTATTTGAGTTACATTTTCATTTATTGTTGTTCACTTAACTTTCCGGTGCTTAACAAGAATAAAAAAAAAAAATCTGCAGTTTATGAAATAAATGGAAAAGTGGTAAAATCCTGTGTTGTACAGAAACGTTTGACTGGGAGTGTACCTAGACACAGGTGTAGGCGTCATTAGAATCACAGTATGAATAAACTCCACATCATAACCAGGTCGAGACCTACTATAGAAGGGACACCATAGCTACTGTTTAGCAATTGTAGAAGGAATGTCCCAGCTATTCTACAAGGGGGACTATAGCTGGAGTTCAAGAGACAGCGTGGTTGTTCTATATGGGTTAGGTACTGTAGGTTCAGAGAGGTAGGGTAGCTTTTCTAGTAGGGGAACCATAGATTTGTAGAGGTGGTGCAGGAATTCTAGAAGAGTTAGCGTAGGAATTCTAGAAGATGTATTGTAGGAATTCTAGAAGATGTAGTGTAGGAATTCTAGAAGATGTAGTGTAGGAATACTAGAAATGGTAGTGTAGGAATTCTAGAAGATGTAGTGTAGGAATTCTAGAAGATGTAGTGTAGGAATTCTAGAAGGGACAGTGCAATGGGTCTAGAAGGGTAGCGTAGCTGAAAGAGAAGGGATAGTGTAGTAGGTCTAGAAGTGATAGTGCAGCTGAGGTAGAAGACTCAATAAAAGGCTTTGGCTTATTGATCATATGGGAAGGATCGCTACCTTTGATGTGGCGATATTATGGGCCACATCCCACAGACCTCGGTGCTGAAATGTTTAACAGCTTTTAAAAACCTCTAATTCCTGTGTTGCTCAATTTTGACTTTTGTATATATATGCGAGTATGTATCTGCATGCTACAGAACACGGCACAGACATAGCTAAAGTGCACATTCATCATTTTCATTATTGAAATCCCCCATTTTCCCACCAAACTTGACAAATTATGCTCTCAGCCAGATTGGCAAGGATCCAGACTGGAGATATTCCCCCCCTCACCCCTGCTCTCCCAGACCCCCTGAGGGCTGTACTGGGGAAGAACACATCTACACCAGGCATCTCATGAACGTAAAATCATCCGGGTGCTGTGCTATGCCCCTCCCTTACGTTTCTCCCCTGCTCTGATCTAATTTTTCATGCAGCAGAGACAGACTTTGTTATTTTTTTGTTTTTGTTTTTGTATCCTGTCCACCGGGACCACACAGATAGCCCCCCCCCCCCCCAAGCATATCTGGATAGACCTGAAATGGGTAATTTGTTTCAGTTTTCTGACAGCGCAACGCAAAGACCTTTTTCAAAAACTGCGTCCGGCAGAGAGGAACTAGAGTTTTTAATGCTGTGGTTGTGTTGAATACATAAACCCTGCGGTGCTATTTGGGTGGAGATGCCGTTAGCGGCACAGAGGGAAGAGACGCACAGCAGCCATTTTGATTTTAGGAAGCGTGAAGCACACAGCAGGCACCTAGCCAGAGATCAATGTCGTGGGGGGGTCTCCCTGAATAGATCTGGGACTGAAGCAAAATTCTAAGGGGTGCAAAATTCCCATTTTACCACCTGGCTATGTGGCAGATCTGTAAAAAAAAAAAAACAAAAGAATTTGGAGCTCGTTATTTTAATATGTGGCTACGTACCAGCTTCACAGGGACATGAAACTGCTGTTCGGTTTCGGGAAAGGAATTCGCCATCAGGGCCTGGCTGTATGCTCTGAAGCATCAGTTAGCAGTTACAGGACGTTATGGATGGATGGATGGAAGGAAGGATGATAAGAAGACATGGGTCAAGTGAATGTATGAGCTGGTCACGTGACGATTTATTTTCCACCAACTGGTTGAGGTCTCTGTGACCGTGACTCTTTATACTCAACTGGATGGTTGAAACAAAATCTTCGTCTAGGCTTTTGCTCTCTGGACCTGAATTACCCGTCTCTGGTGAGGTTCACCTAAAATCTCCACGAGCATCCTGGAGACTAAAGGTCATAAACTTCCAGGGCGCTATAGTAGTCCAGCATATAGCTGCAAGCTAAAGTCTAACAACCGCTAACTGTCACTTATGCAGATTCTTAGTGTAGGAGGAACAGAAAAATCACCTTTATTGTGCTCAGAAAGGCGCAGTCGCTCATGTCATCTGTTTTGTTCCCACAGTCTGACCTCAAAGAGGGTGTTCTAATCGGCAAAATGAAAGCGAAAATTTCATTTTCTGGGCTATTGTGGCCAGGAATAAAGACACAAAACATGACCTCCAATTAGCAAAGAACTTTAAATTGGAGTTCTAATCCTTTAATGTACAGGGGTGAAGAGCAAAGTGTGTCACCTTTAACCCTCTATATAACTGTGCTAATTTAAAACTTAAGCCTCCTCCTCTCTTGGCCGGAGGCTGAGAATTAATTTAAGCGTGAATGTAATCAGAAAAGCTAACTTCCAAAGCTGTGGAATGAAAAAGGCGAGTTAAATACCTCCTGGGTGATTTATCAGCAGTGGAATAAAGTTCATTTGAATGATCACAAAATGTAGCATTTATTCTTTAATCGTCTCCCCCCTTGAATTATCTGCATCCTTTCACACACATGTCATAGAAATTTTTTTCCAATTTCCGTTTTTATTCGGAGGCCATTTGTGGCGTCGCCCCACACGTCTGCCGTTGCGCGGGGCGGGCGGAGAGTTCCAGAAAAGTCCGGCAGTTCCTGCAGGTCTCCTCCCAGCCCCGTTTTCTGCTTCAGGATGTCCCGCCGCATGCATCCGAATTGCTGGATGCCCATTGGCTGCGTGTTGGTGCCCGTTGGTGCCAGCGATCTCAGTTCTTGGCATCAGTCCCTCTACTCTGGTGTGGTTGGGGGGTACATCAGGATTAATGCAGGTGTTTCTCAGTTCAGCCAGCCTTTATTCCCCTCCCCAACCATCCGCACCCCAACCTCACAGCAGCCTATGCTCAGAATAGAGCTCTAGGCTCTCAGCAGAATACTCATTGCCTTGGTGAGGAGAAGGTGGGCGGAGCCTATTAGCATGGCACATCAGCATACCTGGAGGTCCACCCACACATCGATCGGATTGGGTTCCTAATTAGCCACTTCCCTTCTCCTCTCCACCTCAGCCCCAACCAGCCCCACCCCCCCACCTGTGACTCACGGGCATCTGCTCGCCGTGCCGTGATATTAGGTGATTAAAAATCGCTGCCTCAGAGGCGACGGCCACGCCTGCTTGAAGGGGGCAGGGCGCCGGGGGTGCGTAAAACCGTCGACACGCAGAGCAATTTAGATTCCCGGGAATCTTCAATAAAAGATTACACAAACAAACTCAATTTAACAGACGTGGCTACCTCCCCCGTAGTGCTGCTGGGAGCTGGTGAGCATTAAAACCGGATCCCGTCTGTTTGCAATAACACCTATTAATTCTAAAAATGATACAGGCTTTGAAGAATGCGGATCAGATCTCATTAGATTATGTGGTGGTTCTTGGGTTTAGGGATTACGGTTGCTGTGTATCAGTGTGTTTGAAGCCAAAGTGTGTCAGGCCGGTGCGTAAACTGCTACACTGAGCCCTCACGTTGCCATGTTTCCGATTTCTGCCCCCGGCTCTATGTGAGTAGAGTTTGCCCGTTCTCCCCCAGCTCACACGGGTCTGCCGGCTGTCCTCCTGCAGTCCAAGAACCCTTAAACTACCCGACAGTATTGTGAGCGCACCCCCTCCCCCGTGTCCTGTTATTTCCGGGGTGGGCTTCAGGGTTGCCTCCGTCCCGAGTCCGGATACGTGATGCGGAAACCAGATCAATCTCTGCGGATAATTGAATGAACCGGCGGCCGTTGGGATTTCTGAAAAGCCAGGCAGGTTTATAGAAGATGAAAAATAAAAGAAATAAGTTAATTAAAATGTAGGATTCCTCTACGAATCTGATTCCGGGCTGACGTCTGTTGCCGTAGGAGATTAAAGTCGGGATGCTGTATATCCATGGAACTCAGCTCCCCACTGAGCCGGACCACCCTAGGAATGAAGTGTTTCCAGTTAAATTGTATTAGAAAAGGTGAAGTGATGAACATGGCATGCGGTTCAGAAGGACACCAGAGGGGGCGCTGTGGAAGACTGCTACCCGAGGCCAACTGGAAGCGGTAAATCACCAAAAATCAAATAACGCTTGGACAGGCTAAGAGTCATTTTTATTTTTAGAGTCATTTCAAGTCACACCTGTGCTATGGCTAGGCAGGCAGAAACGTGACTTTTCAGTGTACGACGTATCGTGAAGCGGTGACTCTTTTTTTTTTTTTTTTTGCACGTTTTAACGCGTTTAAAGATGCTCTGGCTGCCGCTGAAGCTGCTCCCCTGTGAGTCGGCGGGGGATAGAGCGCCGAACAAAACTAAACTAACATCAAACCGGCGCGTGGGGCGGAGAAGAAAAGGGAGGGATGGGTCTCTGATCTGCGTTCATTACAGAAGAACAAAGCGACACGGGGTTGCGTCTGGCGCTGGCGGGACGGCGGCCCCCCGCTCCGAGGGGCCCCGGCTCTGCACTGTGCCATGTAGACTCCCCGGGAATGGTATTCCAGGCTTTCTGAAGCCCCCCTCCTCACCATAACACCCCCTCCCATCCTCTCACCTTCTCATTTGTTCATTTGTTCTGCTTTTCAGCCGGAAAATGCCAGAGACTTGTGGGCGGGCACTGCTACCTCTCTCTCTCTCTCTCTCTCTCGCTCTCTCTCCTCACATCTCTCGCCCCGTCTGTTGTCCGTCACGCGGACCCCTTTTCCCGTTTTCTGAAACCCCCCTTTGTGGTGACCCTTGTCACCGGCTATCTGCGCTGTAGGGGTGGGGGGCCTCCATCGGCGGTATCCGAGACACGGCAGCACGGGAACGGCGTGTGGCATGACGAGGCCTGCGTCACACGCGTGTTCGGTGCATGTGGTGACGCCCTGATCACGCGTGCAGCAGCTCCTCCCCCTTCTACCTGCGTCTCGGCTGAAAACCCGGCGACGCCCATCCATCCGTGTCTCGGTCACATGACACGTCATACTCGTGACAGAGTTTTGTGTACTTCTCAATGAAATGCACTCGCATTTGTAATGCAAAACAGCCACCAATTAACATTAATTAAAATATAAGGTGTAATTAATTAACTAGATGTAGATCACATTGATTTGCTCTGTTCTTGTGACAAACATGCAGATTAAATTTGGGCGTGATCTTGACATAGGGATTTAAATGGTAATTCTTTTTATAGCTGTGATTTTTTTTCCTCTATATATAACGTGAGTTTTTTGGTATCACCTTAATTTACAGTGATTATTGTACAATTATACATAGTATATAAATATACACTCTACTGGCTTGTCTTCCCTCTATATATATGTTATATATTTATGAAAATGGCTCATTGATTCTTTGCACAGGAACATACGTAGCTGCATATTTCACAAAGAACAAAGATGGGAGAAGGAATCCAAACATGGGGTCAGGCATCAGTGAGCTATACACTGCCGTGTCTCACGCTCACGTATAAATTGATCTATCACTTCAGCAATGGGGAGGCCCTCAACACCAGCAGACGAATACATTTCGGCTTTCAAACACCCGTTTCCCACACTGAAATTGAATAACCGTGTGGGGCTTGAACGGGGGGGGGTCACGCAGTGGATTCACTCAATAAATGAGGAGACCTCTGCACCTTTGCTGTGCCTTTCTGCGCCACGTTTCGGCTTGACTTTGTGTACCACTTTGCCATTCAGTCCCCGGAAGATCCCCCCGCTCTGAACGACCGTGAGTTCAACGTTCTCGATATCCTGTGTTATGTCTCGGACCGCTGGGTGCAACCAGAGATTCTGGAGGATCGACCCAGGACGCCAGATGATTAGAAGGTGGAGAGTTTGACAAGGTCATTCCTAGTTGCTATCGACAACGACAAGAAACATCAAACTTTGGTCTTCAAACTCAATTTTAGGCTGTGAAATTAAGCATTTAAGCATATTGCAGGGAACATGACACCACAGGTGTTTCACATTCCAGTTTATTTATATTTTGTTTATGAATCCAACATAATTATCAGGAATTAATACATTTACAGTCTACGTGTATCTATGTGATGCATACACAGTGACCCAATTCAATAGACCTTCGCAAAACAGCAGGGAGAGAATCTGAGGACAGGATACCAAGGAAATGAGCTGTCAGAGGTGTGCAAGCTGTCAAACATGCCCAGTGGTGGGAAACTGGCCCCTGGAAATATGAAGACCTAGTTTCCATCCTGCAAAACAGTTTATACTGCAAACCCTCCCCCAATCGTACAGTATCTGTTGCATACTCTATTTACGTCTACATCCAATTCAACAGGTACGACACATGAGCGTAAGTAATTCACCGTCATGTAAACGTTACGCTAGGTGCCCTCAGGTTTTCTCAGTCGGGTTAATAAGCCCGGAAGAGGGTCGGCTTTGGTCAGAACGGTTGGATTCAGGCGGTGCTGTCGGGCTTTTGATAAAGCACACGGTTAGCACTGGCTCAGAGTGGCTTCACCACGACTATTCCCCAGTGAATCTTATTAGCAGTTTCTTACACAGCAAACAATCTCCCTCCTTTGTCTGCAATAATATGTTCCTCCATCTCAAGTGTGTACTCTAAATTGCACGCTTGTAGAACTGTGGAATTAATAGTCTGCTGTGCTAGACTGATTAATAAATAAACCCTAATTGCCTAATTTATCTACAAGTGGGGATATACAATATTGTGAAGGCAGCAAAATATTTCCAACCCACTTAACAGCTTCTTCAATAGATGCATTTTGCACGTTCGGTATGTTTTCATGCTGTGGCAAAAGCAATGCATTCGTAGTCCTCTGTGTGCAACGTGCCTCTGTGTCGCCATTGTGTTTATTTTGCTAATTTTCAGTGTTGCCTAAAATTCACCTCCATCACAGACACTTCTGAGAAAGTTTGCGGGACCCAAAGGCCTTTCCTGGATGACTCCAGCGATTACCCATTGCTGTCCGTCACTCACTCCGAGCTCCGAACAAAGATGTCGGAATCTGACACAGTTTGGATGGCTTCAAGGCAGCCTGAGGATCTCTGTAAATCAACACAAATAACCCGGATCTCTGAGGCTTGCCTTCACGGCCGAAACTTGCGCGTAAACAATGATCGCTTTAATATCCGGTCAGGGCACTTAAATCATTACCATGAATATTCACAATCTCCATTGAAAAGCCTGTGTCACCACGTTAATGCGGTCATTTGTTTGCATTCATAATAGCAGCAACACATTATTTATTCATATTTTTATCATTGTTATTTAATAACAGATAAACCATATTTAATTCATAGCTCAAGATGGACGACACACAAATGTAAAAACAGTTGGTGTAATACAGCAGTAAACGTGTGGATATTCGTACCAGTGTTATCGATGCAACGTGCAATCTGCAGAAATGCTCCTTAAGCACATCATTTTGGTTTGCGATCAATTTTCTAGAAGAATGGCTTTTACTATTGCAATGTGATTTTTCTTTTCCTTTAGTACAGAACACATCCAGTGAAAGTAAGCTCGGATAATTGTCCTTGTTATGAAAAGAATGAAACGACTTTGTAAGGTATGAGCTTCCCCTTCAAAATATATCGGCCTTGACGCCGTCATATTCGTAAAACAAACAGCAGGTCAGCGTGAAACATCTGTTACATCAGCTTCGCCCTCGTGTGCTCTGCTGATCGGAAAAGTCAGAAAGTTTCCCTGCCAGGCGTGTACCTGTTGAAGCTCTCCTGTTTCCTGGAGGGACTGTCAGGCTCCCGTTTTTGTCTGACCACCTCCAGAGCAAGGCTTCTCTCCTTGTCTCCTGAGGATACGGAGCAGGCAAGGTGGGATAAGGGAGAGCCAGCTGCAGACTATGGTTCCTCACCTCTCCAACCCTATTAACTTCCACTGGACATGTGGTATGACTCACTCTTCAGAAGAAGCGGCCAAGAAAAGTAGTATCTGGGAATATGGAGCTGGGGGGAGGAACAGGACAGATAAATCATCCAGGACGTCTACAGGGCCGCTACCATGATTCCTTAGCAAAAAGGTTAGGTGAGGAGAACTGCACTTTCTTTCAGGAACGATAACACCAGATTAAGCTAACCGTCGTCCAAGGTTTTTATTTTCTGCAGCTGTTCTTCCTGTTGATGCGTCCCCTATACTCCCTCAAGCTTTCCCTCATCCAGCTAATGGCAGAACTTTGGAGAACGTTCCCCAGAGGTTAGCGGATGCCATAAAGCCAACATCAATGCACCAGAAATGTGTTTTTGTATTGTTTTTCCAGAAGTGGCTCATCTTTCAACTGAACAATGTTTTCCTACTGATGTTTAAAAATGAACCCACAGAGGGATTCGAGGCAAACCGGCAAGAAACATCGCCGTGAGGTTACCGTCTTACTCTTGCCTAACAACTTCACTGTGAGAGTTGGTAAATGTGACGTAAATAGAACGTTTCTGAGATGCAGAGGAAGCCGGACAGATCGATGTCGGAGGAACATGAACAGGAATGTTCTAACAATATTCTCATCACCGAAGATTTTTAGTTGAGGGATTGTTCGTGAGTCAGGGCAGGACGATTGCACGATGTAACGCTAAATCGACATTCAGTGACTAAGAAGGCAGCCAGATAAGGCATGATAATTTGGCCATTAAGACATCAAGCTCAATGGGTTATTCGTGTGGATGTAAAAGCACAGTCAAATGTCCCTACCGTCACAATCTATGTACTGCAGCCTTGTACTGGTCATACTGGGTTTTCAAACACTTCAGTTCATCTGAATAGAAATGCACGACATCCGATTTTGACATCTTATCCGTCAAAGAAATAAAGCAAAAATTGGAGTTAAACTCATAATCCCCCCCCACCATGATGTATATGGCTAACTGCTCTAGAGTTGAAAAAAGCATAAAATTAATGAATAAATAGGGGCAAAGATAAAATGCTCAATTAAAGTGTGTTTTTATGTTCGAAGCAGTGGAGGATGATTCCTTTTGACGAATGAGGCTGCGTCGGGCGTTTTTCAGGGCCAGTCCGGCCAGTAGGTGGCAGTCTATCTCCACGGTAAGGCGCCTCACTCGCACGCAGACAGGCTAGCACTCGCCAATCCAAAATACTAGCCTGTGTTCAGGGAGGGAGAAGTTGCTTTGTTTTTTGACTCTCTGGCTGTCATGTCTGCATGGCAACCCCCCCCCCCCCAAAAAAAAAACCCATCTGACATCGATTTCTCCTGAGCAGGGACTTCCGCTTGTCCATCTTGCCACATCGGTGCCGGCCGCAGTAGGAGCTCTGAGTGACGCACACCACAGAGACATTGCGTAATACCCAATTACACAGGTGGGGGCGCTACGCCTCTGCCACTTAATGCGCCAGCGAGGGAACGCGTTCTGCTTCTGGTGGGGGGGCAGTGATAGCATGTTTGTTGCTTCACCAAACTCAACATTTAGCATCCAGTGTGTAATTTCCAGAGTGGAAGAGATCTGATGATAGGGACGAAGTTATAGCGACAAAATAAATGACTCCCCCTCGGCAATTTACTGGCAAAATGAACAGACGCAGCCCTCGCATTTCCTTAATGATATTCTTGATTTTTTATTTTTTTTTTGAATAATGGACAGGAATAAATCTTGAGGATGGTAATCAACTCGACAGGTTTTTTTTTGGAAAACACTAACTCTGAAAGCTCGGTTATCTCAGCCATTGTTCCCCGAAACGAGGTGTGGCATCCAAAATTCATGGTCCATTTGTGGGTCTGAGGGTCTTACAGTGACTTGGGGGGGGGGGGGGGGGGGGGTTCATATGGCAGCATTTTCAAGCTAAATAATCACAGAGGTTCACTGAAAGTGCGGTAATTGAAAATCACTCTGTTGTTAGGAGGATAAGTTGTACAAAGCTTCCTAAGGGCTCTGGCTAAGTACTGTGATGCCCTGACTGCTTTAATACAATACCTGTCAGGATTTTTCTCCAAATATAATCATCCTCTACCGTGAGCTTTTGCAGCTGGAGAAGAAGATGGGTTTTAAAAGAGAGGGGATCTTTTACGATTTCAAGAAATCAGCCAGACACAGGGAGCGGCTACTCTATAGCTACACAGGCAGGTAATCCGCTGCCTCTGAGCGTCTTTTATTCTTCTTTTTGCCCCAATAATTGATCATTTATATGAGAACGTTTACGTCAGGTTTTCCCTCCTTTTCCTGGGAAGTAAAATGGAAAGTGGGGTGACCATTCGCTGGAGCCCCCCCACCTTAAATTGCATGGATTTTGACAGGGAGAGGATTGTGTCGAGGCGGAATTAATGGGAGGTGTGGCGTCCGTCTCGGAACGGTGAATGCTGGGGGCTTTTCTAACGATACGGCCAAGCCCAAGTCTTTCTGCAATTCGGCTCCGTGCGTAAAGCAGCCTGCTTAAAATACGACCATTAATGTGGCCGATTGCGTAATAGAATAATAATAACGCTTCAGTATTTATCACATCCTCAAGAACGCAATAGAAACCCATTAAACCGGCTGTACAGAAATCATTTGGCAATTTGGAATGCTGAAAGAGGAAACGAGAGCAAAGCAGGCTGGGTAACTATCCATTGTCTTGACAGTTTTTGCCTCAAGTAGGAAATTATTCTGATTTAAGCCATGCAATCATCGCATTTTGACAACAAAATTAAACTCCACTTAAAAACAAATACTCCTAGCCTGAATTTCAGTCAGAGGATGTGAGGTATAGTGTTTAATTATCTTCTTGGGCACTAAGGAAGCGTGGCGAAGCGAACGATGAATTGTGACGAGAAGAAGATTGGTGCACAAGGTAGGAACCCGATTTTGCGTCCACAGAGGAAGGTACTTCACTTGAATGACTTCCGAAAAACATCAAGCTAAATTCACTGGTGAAGAGAATAGTATGTATTCATCCATCCATCTGTGCGTGGCTCAGAGCGTCAGGTCTCCGTGTCTGAGATCGGAAGGTTGTTGGGTCAAGCCTCAGCAGAGTAGTCACCTGTCTGTTGGGCCCTTAACCTCCTAAAATGCTTCGGGGGGGGGGAGATAAATGGCGTGACCCTCTGTTCAAACCCCAAGCTTCACTCTCAACTGTATATAAAGCTGTGTCTTAAAGTTAAGCCAGATGAGAAAGTTGCATCCCAATGTATCTGTATTTGTGCGAAGGGCAAATGAAGGATCAGCATCACTTAATTTTTTAATTTTTCATAATTTTCAGTACAAGGTTATGGTGAACCTGCCGCCTGTCATAGGTGTGACAGGGTGGGGGTGGGGGGCAGTAGGCTACATGAGAAGCCCATCGCAAGGCCGGGGACACTGTGGACGCCCCCCCTCACACATCACCTCACCAAGGGCACTTAGAGACACCAGGCTGCCTTTAACTGCAGGAGTTAACCGGACACCCGTCAGAAACGGCAACAAGACGCACCAGCTTAGCAAGTTAACGATTTAAAATAAAATTAACCTAACACAAAAAAGGTTTTCTGTAATATATCATTTGGAGAGAGTATGCATGCAAATAAAGTAGCTGAACTTGAAAGTGTAAGTTTCTTTAATTAACAACTGCAGACATGGTCCACAGCTGCATACCAACCGTTTGCAAAGACTACCTCCTTATGCCAATCCACAAATACCGCCTGTTACTAAAAGACGGCTACAGGACTGTACCGCATTCCAGTTCCAATTAAGCCTCCGTTTCACAGAACTCTATAATTTTGTATTGCCTGCATGTATGCTCAAGATCGTACCAAGTATGGGGATGGTCTTCATTGAAAGGCCCTTGAGTTCTACTTTTGCGGAATTGCTTTTCCACGCTGGAGACTCTGTTCAATGGACAATAAACTCACTTCATCCTCAGCTCTTAATCACAGTGATGAGGAATGCGCTCTGAAAGGAAATGTCGCATTGCTGGCGGGGTCCGAACGCGATCGCTACGCGCGGCGAGAGAGACGTGGGCGCCGAGGGCCCATTCAGACCGCTCCGCCGTCATTGTGGGTGGATTAACATTAACAAGTCGACCCTCAAAGAATTCTCATCAATCACCATTTAATGCATCATTTTGTCATTACCCATTGTTTGCTAGAATGCCTCTGATATTGTTTCCCAAAAGCTATCGCCGCCAATTAGCAGATGTCTGAGAGCACTCCAGTGCTGCAGTGGAGGGCTGATTCTTTCTGCCCATCTTTCAGGGACCTTGAACGCCTCTTAAGTCTTTCTCTGGCAGACGGGGAAGGGCCACAGAGAGGTATCTGTCACTGAGCATCCTGATTCTCCCACAGGGCCTAACGACGCGGGAAAACAAGCCTTCCTCCTCGAGGAGCTTTTGAATCTCGGAATTCGCACATATGTAGGTGCCTTTAATGTTTTGCTGCTGTTGGCAGCTACCCTTCTGTCTACGACGCTTCTGTTAGTATGTGGTAATTATGGGCCATCAGACCTTACATTGATGAAATGTTGTTTGCCAGGACTGATGGACATGAAGATGGATGATGATGAATAGTTTTTGTTTGATAAGTTCCATTTGGAAGACCAGCACTGAACATTTGGCTTACCACCCCTTTTAGATCCTAATGCACATTCAGTTATTTTAAATCCCTCATCTAGTGGCGCCCTCTACTGTTCGGTGTCCCCCTTGGCCTCGCTAGGACATTAGCCTTCACACGCATTAGCCTTCCTCGCTAGCTGACGCCGGAAAGTTTGCCAGCCGCGCATCTGAAGTTCCAGCGCAAACCTTCTGCAGCGATGCTAACCTCTGATACCAGACGATCCCGTTTGTATTTACACAGCAAGAGGACTTTTGGGATTACATTTACATACTGCGAGCCAGAATGTCCCTCCTCAGCTTCCGTACCTTGCGTATGTTCCATACAGAATGTGTGCGCTGATGTTTCAATTGCTTTTGTACTACTGTTGCAAATAAATAAATGAGGCTTTCACAGAATTAACCTGAACAGCACTGCCTGCCAACAGTACATCCTAAATGAAGTCTTTGCTCGTGTTTTCAGATGTTTATACTGGAAAATATAGAAGGCACATACCAAAAATTATAACAAGCCCTAAATCTCATGATTCGTTTCTATGAGGATGTTCACTTGACTCGTGAAGGTTAGGGCAACTGTATCTCTGCCCTAGTCTAGGTGACTTTTAAAGATACACCAAGCAATACCAAGGCTTCTTCAAGATCATAGAAAAGGGAATATGAGGGCAAGAATGTAGGGGAGCGAAGAGTTCTGATCCTAGCGAGTCTGTCAAAATCTGATGATTGAATTAATGATATGCGGAATGACATTTGAGGTACGCAGACAGACCGGCGTCCCGTTTGGTGTCGCCCCTGCCTCACGCCCTGTGTCTTCAGCAGAAAGACCCCATTCTCAGTACGACCCTGCAGTGGACAAGTAATTACAGAAGATGGAGAGATGGGTAATAATTACAGCCATGTTACAGTACAGCACATTTAGGAAACGGACCAATTAGAACTGAGATAGTATATGAACATTTGTTACCTGCCTTGTTGTAAATAATACATTAATGCTGATTGGTTTTCATATTAAGAAAATGTTTCAGGAATATCAATCCACAGGCTGAAGTTCTGCTTAATGCAAGTTTCACACAAGAGCAGGCATAGTGGTTCTCTATTGCTGTTCATCTTGATGTTTGCCTGGAATACAATGCAGTGGTTTAAATCACCTCACGACTGCAGAATTATTCAGGCATATACAGGACTGTGGGTCTTTTGTATACTCAAGGTCTGCTGTGGATGAAAGGTTTCGACAGAGTTGAAGGACTTAAATATTGTGCCGGCGATGAAGTCCATTTGCTTGTGTAATTTAATGTGAAAAGCTTTTTCATAAATACCACACACCCATTCCTTTGCCTGTTATTCTGCTCTATATTCATATCATTTCTACAATATGTCAGAGTGCTCCTTTACACATCACCCTAGATCCCCCGATAGCTGCCTGATTTGCCGGAATAACTTGCCGTTTTTTTTTTCCCAGCAATCTCATTAGAAGTTCTGACATTGTACTTTGTTGTAATGTTCCGTCTCCTCCTTGATTAAACCGCGCACGTTCAGGCCATTCTCATCCGAAATGAAACCTGCGTGTGTCTAGTGGCAGAAATATATCTAATATATACAGGATATATTCAAAACCATAACAATATCATACATATATATATAATAAAAAAAGTATGGCTAACAATAATTCTCAGTTATGAACTGAGGAATCCCACAGCGCTTTTCCTAAATCGAGGTGGGTATTTTCGTAATCATAGCATAACGTGATAGGAGATTACATCCCCAGTAAAAGACAGGATACAGACCTCTGTTAGATCCCTCTACTGCCTGCTGGCCTTTTCTAAACTGCCCCATGCCTCTGTTATACTGTATCAACACACTCTCTCCGCCCCCCCCCCCTCCCGTCTTGGAGCAGAATCCAAACCACAGGGTCTCTTGAAAGTGAAAGGTTTGGATTCCAAACATAGTCCGATTCAACCCAAATAATGAAAAACTGAGCTCTTAAAATCCTAAATTAATGGTTGTGATCAAGGGAGTAGGAACAGGCGGGATGGCGGGGGGGACAGGGAGAAACGGGGAGGGAAGTGTACCCCCCAATATTTCATTTACCCCCCCTATAAACAGACCTTTGTCAGTCCCTTCCACATCCTTATCTACTTTCCTGTACATCCAGTAAGTTACCCTTCTCCTTCATGCTGACAGGGTTGTGTTTTTGTACTGAAAATTTTTCAACTGAAAAATTAATTGCTTACTTGTTTATGTTCCTCATGCATGCCAGTAATTGTCCAAGCGATTTTAGTCTAGGGAACTGCACTTTAACTTTCATAGACCACTGGTTTAAGACTTCGAGCAGTCTGTGACCAGTCGTGTCTGTGATTCCGATGCATATTGAGCTGTTACTGATCTGCTTATCATAACGTTTTACGTTTTCCTTTCAATGACAAGGGTAATGCAACAGTCCTTATAGTTAATTAGAGTATGATAGTTCTGAAATTTACTAGGCAAAGGACAATGTCCCCGTTTGGGTCGGCAAGCAGAAGTAAGTCACTGGCCACAGGAAGATTGGTGAGCTTTGATTGTTCTTTTGGGGGTTATGGGGAGATAGTTTGGACTGGACCAGGGTCAACACCAGAGCAAATCTGGACAATTGACGATGGTAGTTTGGGGTGGTAACAATGGGGTATGAGGGTAATGGCAAAATTCTCTGAATGATTCTGGTCTGTTTCACAAAAAAAGTAGTGAAATATTAAAAGCACTGTAATGTTGCAGATTGGACCCACAGTCATTTCTTCAGATTTTATTTTTCACTCACTCTTTTGCACCCCCTAACCAAACGGTGCCCTAGGCGATTGCCTATGTAGCCTATAGGGCCCTGCTGACACTACAAAAAGCACAGATAATAAAACCTATCGTTTAATCAGGGATGAATCATCAAAAAGAATAAACTGAATGTACAAATGAGGTTAGGGTTAGGGTTACAACTGGGGTTACAGTTATGGCTAGGCATCGGGTTAGGGTTAGGATTACAGTTAGGTTAGGGTTAGGATTACAGTTAGGTTAGGGTTAGGATTACAGTTTTGGGAGGTTTTGGGGTTAGGGTTAAGGTTGGGGTTAGGGTTATAATTACTGTTAGGGTTAAGGGTTAGGATTACAGTTAGGTTAGGGTTAGGATTACAGTTAGGTTTTAGAGTTTGGGGTTAGGGTTAAGGTTACAGTTAGGGTTAAGGGTTAGGATTACAATTAGGATTACAGTTAAGTTTTAGGTT
>JAODLC010000054.1:8201928-8217768 GCA_026781145.1 Hippopotamyrus pictus | reverse complement strand
GGGGGGGCTCTCGCATGGAGGGTGGGGGCTGGCGGAGCAGAGTCCGGGGAGGAGCAAGGATGCCGAGGAGGGAGCAGGAGGCGTCGGAGAGATGGAAGAACAGAACGACGGGATTTATGTCGCGGCTCACCGTCGTCTGTAAAATACTTTGGGATAAATCAGGAAGGACACTCCTCTGTGTGGCGTGGGATGCATTAACACAACATCATCCTCCATAATTTATGCAGCACTGTGGAGCTGTTTAAAATTCAAACAATTCTATATTGTACTGTAATTTCGTGGTACAGTCAGGCAGGGGGCTGCATTAAAAAGACTAAATTTGGCCAAGGACCAGATGTTTAGGTCAGGACAAAACAACAAAGTAAAATCGTTCCATTTATAATGAGAAAAATCATACCTAGTATTTGTGAGTAACTAGGATTGGATTCTCGCCTTCAGTCACGAGAGCAACACTGTTCCCCTGCAAGACTTTGAACCTTGCCGTTCTCCAGCTTATTTAAAACAAATCTAACACACAAAATCGATAGCTAAAGCAGAGCAGCGGCCTGTGAGAAACCACGCTATCCTATTCAGAGACACTGCCTTGAATCGTAAACCAACTTCCAACTGTAATAAGAAATCCATCCATCATTTACCCTCCCTGTCCCTGGTTACCCATGAGACCTTAGACCAACTGTCAAACCCAGAAGATGAATGACCCGTCGCTCCACTCGCCGACCTGCGCCTATAGGTATGACGGCGAGGAGGCCAGAGGTGAGGGTCAGAGCTCAGCAGTTTGGAAACTTTTCCTCGATCTTGATGAACACCTCAATTTAGTTTATGCTTTGCCCGATTGCTGCCTTCAGTTGGAGATTAGCCTCCTAACCCCAATATGAGTGGAACAATTGCCGTCTGGACGACGGAGCCCCCGCCCACAGGTTACGGGACGAGTCAGACGTGCTCAGATTCGCTGGCGTTTGTTGCGGATATGAACAGAATTCCTCAATAATTCTGCAGACGACGACAAGCACTGGGAATACTGAGTTGTCTATCTGCATGCACTAAGCAGGTGACTATGCTAATAAACAAAAATGATGAGTAATTAAAAAAGTGGAAAGCTCACTCGGAAAAAAGAGGTAGAATATAATATAAGAACAAGAAATAGCCAAAAATGGAAACGACGATCCTTGTAAAGCTTCAAGTTGAGCAACTTGAGTTGACCATACACTTATTTAGTTCTGTTGAACTATTCAGGACCTTGAATTCCCCTTCGAAAGACCGGAAGCTGTGGACACTGTCAGTCTATCCTCCATCTACGGGTGAGTGTTCTTACGAAGACACGCGGATCTGTCTCTTTTCAGTCACCGTTCATCACCTTCTCCTTCACATGGGAATGTGTCAGGCTGCTCGCTTTCTTGTGTCCCTCGGGTAGGTCCCACAGGGGACAGGGACGACAGCCTGTCAGTCAGCTTTGCTTTAAAAGGAAGCTTCCCTGGATTCCGATGAGTTATTTAGTTTTCTGAGCCGCCATCCCCTTCTTGGCCACACGGGGCTCTATTCCCCACTTGTCCAAGTGTTGTCAGGTCTATGGCCCCGGTGGCGAGTTTAATTTAACTGCTCTGATTTTCAAATCGCATTTCAGTAAACAGGAGCTCTTCCATTTATGTGACTGATGCACAGCGGCTCATGCATAAGTAACGCAAATCCGCAAACCAATTAGAGACTCGTTGGTGGAAGGTCTTTGGTAGAGGATGGGTCTTCTGACTGGATCGGTCTATGAGGGTACTGGTCTTGGGGGGCAGGCTGAATTCTGCAGGTCGCCCGGATCATTTGCGTCTAAGCCACGTCTTCCAGGCAGATAAGAGCGGGAATCTAATGATGGAGAGATATTGGGTTGCTCTCTGTTACTGTCTGTTGTCATGTTTCTTGACCCAGTCCTCTGAGACACCAGTCAGTCCACAGTTTTCCTCCCTCCCTGCTCCCAGCTCACCTGAACCAAAAAAATCAAGCAATCAACAACACACAATACCTGGTACATGTGTGCTGGGAACAAAATGTGGACTGTCTACGGCAGGGGTGGCCAATCTTATCTGCAAAGGGCTGGTGTGTGTGTGCGGGTTTTCGCTGCAACTCCCTAATTAGATTACTAATTAGAGGACTGATTGGCTGAAGAGTCCTCACACCTGGGTTTGAACAGCTGACCTACTGTATAGGTTTTCCCAAAAACCTGCATACACACCGGCCCTTTGTGGATAAGTTTGGCCACCCCTGGTCTACGGGTTTCAAGGACCGAGTTGACAAACACTGCCCTTCTACGTAAATTTATTGTTGTTTGAAGGTCGTATGTAAATAATGAACCTCTTTTGTTCATGCCCAGCCCATCTTCGTTCATTCATGTCAGGGTGTGTCCACCATCTAAGTACATTTACAGGGCTGTCCAGGTGAAATTTTTGTGCAAAACAGCATCATTCTTTTTCTGTTTATAGAAAAAGAAAGTAATATCGCAGTTGAAATGTTGCTTCATGTTGAATGAACGTATCTCTTAAAAAACGACGTCCCATCTTCAGCCGTGCGCCGTATTTAACCTAAACTTAATTCCGTCTCCATGGTGATCAAAGAGTAAAATCAACTGGGCAAATGCACATGTGTTGAATCAATCTGCATGGAAGGTGGAGGCACTCAGCGTAAATGACAGCATCTCAGATTATGCTAAGAGCGTTTAAAAAAAAAGGGAGAGCTGAGGTAATTCAAATCAAGGAACTCTTAATTTGTGCACCTCGGAATGTAAATCCTCATCTGCATTAATGAATACAGATTCTTCATGTTCCCGAACTGGCAGAAGCTAATGAATGCAGCCCGCGGCATCTGAAATGCGATGCTGGAGAAGGTAGAGGCAGAGGACCTGCTGCACCCGCCACTCCTCAGAGACAGGTGCCTACTTCCCTGAAGGCCCATTGGCCCAGCCAGCCTCTCCTACCCCTGGCTCATTCTGCTGATTGTCCCCTATCCCCTCGGAATCAGCCGGAAACAAAAGCGTTAATTAAAACACAGCCTTGTCAGGGACTGGCCGGGTCGCTCATGATGCAGCCACACGCGCACCCAAGCGGTAACGACACCTAGGGAGTAATTAATTTTTATCTGTTTAACAGGCGAGCTGTAAATTCCCCAAACAAGAAGCTTGGAGCTGTTAGCCTGACGTTACCGCGAGCTGCGGGGGATCGGGGGTGATGTGTTCATGGGTGGCCTTGTTCGGGGAAAATGCGGGCCTTGATTCCTTTAAAGAACCAATTAAGTTGCTGTTAAATCGGATTTGTGCGTTGGCTTGGGGAAGGACGGTTTAAGGTATGGGCTGAGTAACCTTTTAATTGACCAGTTACCATTGCTAATGTAAACGCATCTCTTTTCCAGCCAGATGCCAGAGTCCTTGCTGCTATAAAATATATATTTTTGAGAATCTTGACGTGATCCTGGAATGTTGGATGAATAAGGATGAGTCTGAGAGGAGTTTATAAGAAGAATGGGCCTCTTTTGTTTTGTTGTCTCTGGAGATGACTATGGGATAGTTCTGGGAGAGATGGCACTAGGTGGAATTATCACGTGCTGCTAGTCACTGCCTGGTTTAATCCAGTGGGAAGCAGCAACGCTACCTGAAACTTAAAGCATCCCATCTTTGCCTAGTTAAAATGTCTAACCGCTGCACGGGCACCGTGCATAATCCCCGAGTCCTCCACACTGGTGAATCTCTTGGAATTTTTTGTGTAACTTTCTTTTGTCTCGGTGCATCTTTATTCATGGGCAGACGGTTGCGGGGGGATCACAATGTGGAGAGAGGCGGGCATGGCCCTCCCAGATGCCGAGCACTCGAATGAAAACGTAAACTCCAACCCGCCTCATATGCTGCATGTGGACGTTTGGAAGACGACCGGAACGATGCAAATTAAAAAAATAAAATGTTTACTTCAGGGTCTAATCTTACACCTTTTAGAACTTGTGTGTGAAGCACTGCTTGGAAAATAATTAGGCAATCATTTCAAACGACTCCTCGAATATAAATATTCTATTGCTATTAATAATGAATTAGCCACGGCCTTTGTGGGGAGACTGACAGCTCGTGGATAATAATAATAAAGATAGCTACATTTCTCATTTCCAGACAAAAAGTATTAAAATCGGTTTCAGGAGTACCTCATGCTGTTTTAAGCTAAGCTACTTTAAATCCATTTGCGGAAAGAGTTTAAAAACCCAGAGCATTGCAAAGCCTCAGAGGCTGAATTCAAAATTGTGTTTTTTTTTTGTACTCTGCCGAATTAAGGTGTTTATTGCGGCCCAGGACTGGCTGTATTTCATTTTCTTTGTATATTTTCTTGTATTTTTACTTTTGTCTTCTTGATGTCAATATATGATGCACCATAAATATGCCAGCGTGTGGCAAATGCTATTTTTCCACGCTTGCATGAACTAATTTACACTGGCAAATCGGATATCTACCGCGGACATCATTTGATGTTGTAAACACTGCGTGTGCATGTAACTCAAAGTATTTATTTCACGTAAATATTGTAATATTTTCCACGGCCCACGGAGGTGAAGTCAAGGGCAGTAGGTTTTTAAAGATCAAGCGACTTTGCAAAAGTAAGAAGAGAGACTGAAAGAGTGCCTTTAAATTTCAATAGATGGTAGGGTGTTGGAGTCTGTGCTTCACAGAGCTCTCAGACAAACATGACAAGTTTAAAATTCTTCAAACAGATACGCTAATGGCCCTAGCTACCAGTTTTAGTATCTGCGTCCGTCGAAATAACTTTCCACATTTATCATTTGTGAAGAAACTTCCCTGTTTTGTCATGCATCTCGTCCCGATTTATTTACCCTTGAGTATTTTACTACACAAAGATACTGATCCTTTGATCCTCGTCTAAATGGTTCACATTAATCAAACAAATCTGCTCTTTCCCTGGCAATCAGATAGAAATCAGGCACCGCTGAATCACACAATACGACAAACGAATTGATTAAAAGGATCTGATTGTTCCGTACAGATGAAAAGAAACCCCAAAGGATTCAAGTTTCCTTTGGTATCAGTGGAAAGCGGTGATTGTGACAGCAGTGTAATATTCTTTGAAAAGGACACGGTGAATGTGAATCGTACTTTACAACACAAAGGATGATTTTAGTAGCACTTTGACAGTGTAAGTAGATTCAGTTGAGCTAAATCATTTCATGTTGGTGGTGTTTTGTGTATTTCCTGTGTTAAGCTGTGACGAAGTCCAATATTTTTCAGCACAGATTAATTTTATTTTAAATTCCATGAGTGTTACAGAAGTTCTGGGTTCTCAAGCACTGGCTGCAAAAACAGTAGCCCGGGATTGAGTTGGAGGTACACTGAGGGTTTATTATGTTGGAGACCAACAAAATTAGAACCTAAAAGGTTTCCAGATGCAGAGGTGAACATTTCAGGTCCAATTCAGTTTAGCAGTCTGACTGTGACTCTTCATACTCAACTGGTTGGTTGATACAAAATCTTGGACTGGCTTTTGACTTTCTGCACCTGAAATGTACACCTCTGTCCAAATCCAAGGATGATAAAACTTCAGTATGAGCTACTCAGCATACTCTCAGGTACAGATCCGCTCAAGCGACTGGGCGTGTAAATAAGCCCCCCCAGGTGTGGGTCGGTACTTAATTGATTAATGACATCGCCCTTGTTGATGCCCAGTACTCCACCCACTCCACAATGTTTTAATGACCTAAATATTCCTTCATTCATTTTTACATTCCCACTATTAATGGCTGTTTCAGAAAATGAATCAGGAAATCCATTATATAAAACTTAATCTTGTTGGTTGTGAGGACATCTTAGGACAAGCATTGATCAACTGGTTTATGTGGGAGTGTTTTTCTCTCAGTTTTATGGTTAATGGACAGGGATGGATTTGAAAAACACAACAATTCAAGACAGTAAAGTTACCATTTTGGCAGGAAAATAAATATATCAAAAGAGTCTTTATAGTGGCACCGGGAAGAGGACTTCAGTTTAGGGTGCTGAGGTTAAAAATGAAGCGGGCAACAATGTGAAAAGTTGTATCTAAACCCAGCAACGACACGCAGGTGAAGTGAATCATTAAGGATAATCGCTGTCACTTGAGTCCCCCCTGAATCAGGCGGTGTCCCTGCCCCCATAATTATATGCTAATACTCAGCTTCCACAAAGCAGGAAGGACGCAAAAAGAGATCATATTTAGCACGATCAGCCGAACCCAGGAAGCGCAGATGTCGACCTAAGCCTGCAATACACAAGGATGTTCTGTAGAGAGGGACTTGACGTGGTCTGTGTTCCAGGGTGCAACGTCACTGTTCAAGGGATAAGAGACACATTATTATTAACTCAGACTGGAAGTTTCTATCAATCACCCGAGTCCAGTGTCTAAAAGTTCCTTTTCGGAAATGATGGCTTACCTCTATTTGCAAGCACTGGGCACGTTTGTAAAAAGCTGCCGTTTTTGATATATCATGTTTTGAAGAGATTTACGTCTGGATAAAGGCAGATGGGACTTTATTGCTACTTTGTTACTCCTGTTGTACTTTGTCACATTTGCTCCTCTAACGATGCAAATTTCCCAACTGTGGGATTAATAAAGGTTCTCTCATCTTATAAATGATACACAATTGTCAGAAAATCAGTACCAGTCAAAAGCTTGGGCCCGCCAAGCCACCTACAAAGGAGAGTGATAGTGTCACATCATATGACCTGGTCACCTGACCTAAACACAGTAGTGATGGTTTTGGAGGAGTTTGACCAGAGACTGAAGGAAGAACAGCCAATGAGAGCTCAGCATATGTGGGAGTGACGGAAAAGTGGCCAATGAGGGCTCAGCATATGTGGGAGCTCCTTCAGGACAGCTGGAAAAGCATCCCAGGAGGCCACCTCATGGAACTGGTGTAGAGGAGACAGTGGGGTCAGACAGTCCCTGGGGCAATTGGGGTTAAGGGCCTCGCTCAAGGGCCTAATGGTGGGATCACTCTGCCGACCAGGGATCTGAACAGGCAACCTTCTGTGTCCCGACCCAAATTGCTATGATTCAGCTCAAGAGCTGTGTGGTAATTAGCAAAAGGAGTTGAATCAGGTGTGTTAAATGAGGGGAAACGCAAAAATGTGCAAGGCTCTGGCCTTCCAGGACTGGAGTTGGACACCCCTGCCTTAGAGGGTACCTCAGTCACCTCTCACTGAGGACGGTAATCTGGGGGAGGGGATGGAGTGAGTGGCGTCACCGAAATCACCTTAGAGGGTGCAGAAGACAATATCAGAACATTTTCCTCGCGGCAGAGAAATCCAAAGTGACAAGGATGCTATTTGGAGTGAAAACTAGTGATCCACTCCGGTCAGAAATTCTACGGGGCTGAAGCTTGGGATACTGGGAAAAATGCTTTCTGGGTTAGCTCAAGAAAAGATAGAAACTTCACAATCCTGATGAAAGTGGATGACTTTCACCATACTTTACCGTCACCTTATAAAGATGAGATTAAGCTCACTTTCCTTGCAGGGCAAGTGACACAGCTGTACTATGATATTCGATGGCAGATTGTGGGATCCTGACCACATGACACACAATTTCCTAGTCACATAAAAAGTGAAGGTTTCAAACCTCCTTCCCTGGGATCTCGACGATAAAAGAAAATTCTATGCAGGCACAAATGACACTCTTGCTTCTGATTTCTGTCTTTCACTGGATGTTTTTTCCCTTTCTTTTTCAGTGAATGAAGGTAAAGAACACAAAAAGACTAACCATGAAAAGTTGTCAGTAATGTAGGTAGCATAGAAGATGCTTGCCATTAATAAAACAGAGAAAAGACTTTCTTTAAGTACTGTAGATAGACAGAACAATAAAAATTATGCAAGAACCATTATTTTAAGTGAAATGACTACAAAAGGTCTTCATCTCAGCATTTTCTTTCACTGCAAAATCATCAGTATTTATGGTCTTATTCTATATATTCTACTACATTTGTTCTTCAATAAATGTCCTAATGGATTAAATCAGAGGTGGATAGTTCAGGTACAGAAAGTAAAAACCCAGACCAAGATTTTGTTTCAACCAACTAGTTGAGTGTGAAGAGTTACAGTCACAGAGTACTCAACTGGTTGGTTGAAGCAAAATCTTGGTTTGGATTTTTACTTTCCGGACCTGAACTTTCCACCTCTGATTAAAATATATAATTGTCTAGGTCTAATAACAATGGGCTTTATGATCATTATTCTTCTGTCACTTGTGAAGGACAGGACGGTATAAGCCAGAGGAAGCCCTTTTGTTTAAGCGCGTAACCATAATTAATGGACTGTAAATGGCTCATGGAGCCAAGATTTTTAATAACAGAAGAGAATGAGGTTCCCTCATTAAGAAACGGTGAGGTTTCCTTTCCTTTGGCATAACACCGCTGTTGTTGGTGTCTAAAACATACCGTCGATGAATCCGGATTTCTCATTAATGCTACTAAAAACCTTTTTGTGATGTCTGAATGGTGTGGTATTTTGTTCTTTTCAAAACCTTGCTGTATATTTTTCAAGTGAAGGGGCAGAGATTTAAAACAATGTACATTTTGATCAGGTCTGGGGTGATGGCATGTTACTTTACCTATGAACTAGCTATACTCAAATTCCATCCATCTGTCCATCCATCCATCCACCCATCCATCCATCAAAAAAAAAAAAACATTATAAACTTACTTATTTCCTCTCACACTTCCGCTTACAAACCTACAGTTAATTAGCGGGCTTAATAGCTATATATTTTTACATCAGCAGCATGGGGCTCCTATTTAATGAAACAGTTCCACATCACTAGCTTATTTTATGAGCAAACTTTCCACTTTCCTTTCCCGGTACAGTAAGAGAGGGATTAGGGTAAAGGGAAGCATTTTAACGCTGTGTGATGGAATCCGTCGCCCCATCTGTGTTCCGCAGAGGATCTCCTGGATCACGTCGTTATAGGTTGTTACAGGCAGAGCTATCGGAATACTGTGCCCTTCACTGGCAAGGGCAGCATAAATATTTTGATTAAAATTTCATGAATAAAGTTGGGCCTAGTCAAGGATTAATCTTTACCCTGAGCAAATTTCAGCTTGTATAATAAAACTAGTAATAGCGAAATTATTATGCATTGTAACAATGGAACATCTTATTATTTCGTTGAATTTGACTGTAGAAGGCATTCGAGATGTACCATATGCTAACCTTTTATATGCTTGGAGACGCTGCATTATGATTATGAGTTATTAATGAATGAATAAAACTTTCATTGTCAGTAGTAGCAGGTAGCAGGTTAGCCAACTTCCGTCAGCTGGCTGGCATGAGATTTTCAATTAGAGACAAGTCTGTACACGCATTTACATGTACTGTATGTTTTATTGCCTTGTAAATAGTCTGTAGGGTTTGCAAACGACCCCAGCGCTTTTGATATGACTAATTTTAGGTTTATAATGGGATAATATAGATTTGCCGTAAGATTCCTTGCGCGAGCGTGAGAGTCTGAAAGAGTGAGCGTCACCCCAGATGGGTGAGAGTTGGCAACTCTGAGTAGAGTGCAGTGGTTCTCAGATGTTTTGTCCGGAGACCCCTCAAAAAACATTGGTCAAGTCCAGGGGTGTCAAACCCCTGCACGTTTTTGGGTTTCCCCTCATTTAACACATCTGATTCACCTCCTTGTGCTCCTTGTGTTACCACACAGCTCTTGAGCTGAATCATTTGTGGTGGAACAGGGAAAGAACTAAGCTACACAGGGCTCCGGCCCCCCAGGACTGGAGTTTGACACCCCTGGTCAAGTCTGATTAGTGCTTTTGGGGGGAGGAGCGGGGGAGTGGAGAAGGGTTCCCGGATAACAAAATTCAAACAGATTGCTAATGATTATATTTATCACAACAGTGACGGGGGGGGGGTGCTAGTGAAAAATGATTTAATACTTTTTTGAGCATATTTTGAAAATAATTTGACAACCACTGGTAGAGCGGGTATTCTATAGCGTGTGGAGTTCATAGAGGGCCTCATCCTGCAATTACCCTCGAGAGGAGCACTTAACCCGAAACGCTCTGGTGAAAATACCCAGCCGCACGAACGGCTAAAAATTATAAGTTGCTTTGTAAATAAACACCGGCTAACTACGCGGCATCCTTGGCAAACGCGGTAATGCCGCGCATATGTGACGACGTGCACTGTTTGTCCGCTTGTGATGGGCCAGCTGGAGAGCTTCTCCGCCGCGCTTAGCGCCGCTCGCACCAGCGCTGTTTCTGTCGGAAGCGAAGGTCCGTCGTCAAGCCGCCCGCCGGCTGCTGCGTCGCTTTCGTACCCCAGCCGCGGCGTAGCGTTTAATGGCCGTAATTCCCACAGCGTTGCACGCCCTCCGCTCGAACGACGACACCCCCGAACGTGAAATATGGCTCCGAATACGGCCTACTCTGCCAGTTTCTTTAATGCTTCCCTGATCTCTTACGCACGAATGTGTATTACCAATGGTCATATATAGCAATGAGTCAGGCAAATACAGTGAATTCTGAATGTGCTCCTGCAGAATGGATGTTAGAGAGAAATAATTCTTTTTTCCTGTAGAAATTCACTGGCTGAAGAACAGTCCTGCTTTCCCCCTTTTCGGGACATTAGGTCACGGAGTGGAACATATACCCGAGTTCATTGCAAGAGTGATTTTAGGATTTTTTAAAAATTGGGGATCATAAGAGGATGTATAATTCATATAGAGGGACCAATCTTATCATTAGCCAGTGAAATGTTTTGAATCAGTGAGTGACAGTTGGGGGGGCACTCTGGGGTCAGCTTTCACCTGGGGCCAGTGTCCCTGTTGCCCCACCCTTGTATATTCTCCTATTTCCTTATACTGGATAAGTGTCAAAGAAGCCTGTCTGTCTCCACCAAGGTACCTCAAGGGTCACTCATGGGACTTTTCATTTTGTCATCTTACATCATTCCGTAAGGCTTCTGATCGCCTCCTTTCTTAGGTCTTGAACGCCGACGTCACGCAGACGTTCGTTTCCTTCACCCGGTGACGGCCGGAGCCGTCGTGGTGCCCCGGATGAGCTTCGCTGCCCCGTTCCTGGTCTGCGGCGGCGGCTTGCTATGACAGCGACTGCTCTGAAGATGGTGCCGCGGGCGACCGCCTCTGTCACACGGCAGGCTGGCGGAACCTCTCCTCACCTCCGAAACTGTCAAGCATCAAGACTCGAGATTGTTAACGCATCCACGTACAAGTACACAGTGCACTGAAATACCGTTTTCTCTGGCCCCCACAAAACAACACGATGTAAAAATATAGTATAAATATACATATAAGTAGTATTTAAAAACTACGATTGATTTTGTGTGTATGTAGTATAGTGTCACCTGGAGGGTTTCCATTTTCCGGTACGTCTGTGTGGTTACCCAGCACCGCACAAGACCACCCATCTACCATGGTGTTCTCCACGCATGAAGACCTTCCCTGTGATCATCCCTACCTCATAGTGCAGGCCAGTTCACGTCCAGCTGAAGGTCTGCCTTGTTCTTCCGCTTCTTTGCATATGTCTGTCTTTGGATTTCACCCCGATGCCCTCAGTACCCCGTGCAACTCCTCCACTACTTAAGCGCTTGTCCCATGATCTGCCCTCGCTGTCCCCTCGCTGCCTTCCTCGGCTCATTCTTATTCAGCAGCCGAGCTCAAATCTCCGACTGCACAATCAAAGCCGCGTGATCCCTGTTGATCTTTAGATCAATATCCAACTCTTCAGGCTACTCCTGCAGGATAACAGCGGTCTGATTTGGATAACAACTTTTTATGCAAAATACAGAGAGGCCTCCTGCACCGTTCGTGGGTTTTTTTTGAGGTTATTCTAAATCATTGTAATATATTCATGCAGAGGTGTAAAAACGTAAAGGTTTCTTCTGTGATGCTGCACTGTTTTAAATGCAGGAGCTTCTCATACACAACACCCTTGGAACTTTCAGCTGTAACAGAGAATGTTACTAAAGGTATTTTGCTAAGAACAGAAATAGTAATAAAGGTGATAGAAAGAGAGGTAGATTCAAAGAATCCCAGGAAAGAGTCAGTGCTTTGATTCCTTTTCAGCGTATTATTTACTTTCTTCCAGTACCTCTTGTGAGACCAGATCTATTTGTCTGATACAGTAAAGACTTTGCAATATTGGCATCCGGGCAGAAAAATAGTGAAACACTTGAGTTATTGCGTGCATAATAGCAGCTGAAGTGATGTTTACGGTGCGACAGCTATCCTGTGAATAAGAAGCAGATGAGCGAGGGCGTCCTTCGCCTGAACGCTGGACGGAGTGACGTGACAAGAGGACTCGGCGGCAAATGAGAGACTTATTGCTTCGTTCTATTTGCCTTTCAGGGAAACACGAGCAGGGTGGGGAAGGGATCAGCACGGCACACAAGCACACGGAAACATAAAAGAGCCATTCGGAAGGAATAACAAAGGTAGTAAATGGTGATTAGTGGAGTGGACTTTCCTCATGCTATGTGTGAAGTGAAACCAGGTGGGAACGTGATGACATGAACAGGAAGCCCATCTGCTTCAGGGCCACATGGGGGGGTCCCCTGAAAAATTATACTGATTGCCCCCCCTAACTCTCCTAACCTCCTCAAACCGATATTGCCCCCCCCCCAGGATTAAATGGGGCAGCGAGTGGCTCATTGGGCTAAGTCTCTATCCTGTGATCGGAAGGTCGCCAGGTTGAGCCCGACCTCAGCAGAACAGTCACATGTCCGTGGGCCCTTGAGCGAGGCCCTTGACCCCCAGCTCCGGGGGGGGGGCTGCATGTTGGCTGACCCTGCACTGTGACCCCCCAGCTACGGATGAGCAAGATGGGGTAGGTGAGGAGAAGCATCTCAGTATACCTGTACTCAAACTTCTGCAATTAACAAATAAAGGATTTATCATTTAAAACAGAGGCCAAAATAATAATAGTTTAATAATTAGTTTAATTAATATTACACCTCATCACCTGGGCAGTTTTTCTCAACCTCCAGCAATATTCCAAGATGGATGTTATTTTTCATAGTCTTCCGGTTATGATGCTGAGTTCCATCAATGTGTTCCACAGATATCAAATTACATAAATTTTGAAACTGAAACAGATGAATATTGCAGATTGATGCCCCGAACACCAGGTGATTATCTGATCAGCTAGAACTTTGATGGAAGCCCCTGTTAAGTCGCCGTTTTCTGGTTCACAGCTTGATTAATTAAAATTAATAAATATTTACCTGTCCTAGTACACATTCATCAAAAGTATTAACTTATAATTGGTATTCTTACTCCGCATTTTGTAGATATGTGATGAAAGGATTTTATTTCAGGTTGCTCTCCTTGGTATAACATATAAGTAATTAGCAGAACTAAAAATCTTCGCCTGCAGCTAATTGGACCATCAGATATCAAGGCTGTAGATGGTAAGTCATTAACAATGATTTACTTCGGGTTATACAGGGGTCACGTGACTTTAAAGTGCAGAAAAAATCTCCTTCATGTGCACACTTCAGTTTTTGTTATACGACGGCATGGTCACTGTTGCTCTGCTTCTGGCTTCTCTGTGAAATTTAAAAACGAAATGAACGCAAGCCGTGTGTCTGAAAGGTTGCCTGTTGTACTTGCATTCCCTGGTATCGGATGTCCTTGTAAGTGCAAAACTCTCCTCAGTCACTCACAGAATAAATAATCCTTGGCAGACACTCCTGTTTTGTGCGCCCACAGTTTGCGATGACTCACAGGCATTGATATCCGACAGAAATCAGCATTGTTCTGTTTGCATGATGCAATAACTCTGATGGGCTGTTTCCTGGTGAATTGACCCAAAAAGGCCTGCTTTATTCACCTCCATCCATTTGTCCATCTGTGCATCTTCTATAACTTATTGAATTCAGGGTCACAGACACCCTGGAGCCTCTCCCAGGAAGTACTTGGCACAAGAAGACTGACACACTGGATGTGACGCCAGTTTACCCCTGGGCATATACTCATCCCCATCCAAACCTCGTGTTTTTGGACTGTGGACAAAACATGTTAAAATAGAACACAGAGAACCTGCAACCTTGGAAGTGTGAGGCCATAATGAGGTTCTAGAGCAGGGGTGGGCAATCTTATCCGCAAAGGGCCGGTGTGTGTGCAGGTTTTTGGGGTAACCTTTAGGCCAGCAGTTCAAACCCAGGTGTCTGGACTCTTCCGCCAATCAGTCCTCTAATTGGTGATCTAATTAGGGATTTCCAGCAAATACACAGCGGCCCTTTATAGATAAGATTGCCCAGCCCTGCTCTAGACCCTGAACCACCTCATCTGTTTTAAGATGAAGTTCTGCAGATCGTTCCTTCCAACTCAATGTCCTAAAAATTGGCCTACTTATGTTACTCTTGATCAGATGAGCCTTAAGTGTTTGCTGCTTTAGCCAACTGCCTTTAAACATGCCTGATATGTACTTACACACAACTTCCTTGAGTAATGCATTTATAGTGTTTTAGCCAAGTACCGGCATTGATTTATCCAAAGCATGAACCAGCTTGTGGCATTTATTCTATTACCTCCTAACTGTAATGGTTTAATGGTGAGATAGTGCCCTCCTTACGCAGAAGGTACTGGGCTTTCCCACCCAACACATCTCTGTTTCATTAATCCCAAATCTAAACCCCACTTGCTTCCTGTAATTTAACTCCCGATAAAAACTTGATTTATTTTAATGTCAAGGTCATTCAATCCTTTAAAGCCCATCTACATTAATCTGAGAAGGAATACAGCAGCAACCTATGAGTTATATTTGCAAAGGAGCTTACATATTTATCTCAAAAGGAGGATTTTGGGCTGCATTTTTTATGATCTTCGAAGAGGACTTGGGAATTTATTTATAATGGTCATAAAAGTGAAATACCGGACATGCCTATAAAAAACAATTGATCACTAATAAAAAGTCATGGTTTTCCCCTGCTGAGTGATAATATTGACTTGTCAGTCTTGCGTTGACGGGAACAAGAGCTCTTTAATTGCGACGGACTGGAAGCGATGGGCGCAATACTGCCCGTCACATCAATCATTTAAAACAGTTTCAATTTAGATGTTAAATTAATGGCGCGTCGCGTCCAGACGGCTGGTGTCGTGTCGTGACTGCGCTGCGAGCGATAATCTATTAAGAGGAGCTCAGGGATCGCGGTTTTCCGGGTGAATTCGCAGGTCGGCGTATTACTCACTGTTATGATGTTAAACGCAGCGCTCTTTGCAGCCGCCCTGGCGCACGCTTCAAAGCCTCCCTTTCATCTCTGATGGAAGCTTATCGAAAAAGGATTTCTCCGCCGTAGTTGGAGGCAGCGGGCTTTCGGACCTCTCACCAGCCTTGCACTTTGCTGTCTGACCCGCACATTTTTTTTCCTGCGACAAGTTAAAAAAAATAACTTTTTGTCTTCTCTGGGGCACATTTCACGAACCTGAATAACGATCAACCGGTTCTGACGCTCAGTATTTCTCGGCAATTCTTGGGTTACTGGGTCTGATGGTATTACAACCAAATTTACCGTCTGAGAAGGGCCGTGTTATTTAAGATGCCTTGTTTACTTTATTCCTCCACCTCTGGTTATAGCTTTGTGACGAAGTCTCTCACTTCATGCATTATTTTATGAATATATTACCACAGACAAAAAATACATTAAGTACTTCATCCATGCATAATGGCAGCTGCTAGGTATTTATCTGTAGAACTAGACAGATATGTCTGAATGGATATATGCATGTAACCTATACATATATTCTTTGCATATCTATCTATCTATCTATCTATCTATCTATCTATCTATCTATCTATCTATCTATCTATCTATCTATCTATCTA
>JAODLC010000054.1:8177886-8189928 GCA_026781145.1 Hippopotamyrus pictus | reverse complement strand
GGGGGGTAATCTCGATTCTTTATTGTACGCAAAGCCAGTGCAGTATTCAGGTTGGGTAACTAGAGGAAACGTGTCCTTTGTAGGATGTGTCCCTGAATTCTGTCCTTTGTTGCCGCCCCCCCCCCCCTTTTTTTGAAGCCAATGAGCCGGTGAATTGTCTCACTGAATAGTTATTTTGTTTTATATTTATATAACTTGTTTGACCAAATTGGCCCCCACCCTCCCATGTTGAAACGATCCCCATTATCTCTCCCTCTCTCTCTCTCTCTCTCTCACTCTCTCTGTTTGGAGGTGATCGGATGAAAGTCACACTTTGACAAAGACTCTTAAAGAAGCAGGTGCGGAAGAATTGGTCTTGCACATCTGACGTGGTCAAAGCTGTATTCGCATCAGGAAATTTCGAATGGGAAGTATCCGTGACAATAGAGCATTCTCCAGACCCTCATCTGAAGACTAGGTGTCTTCTTGCAACTTTTCCTACTGGTAGGTACAGTAGATAGATAAGATTTCACACAATGGCTTTCTCCATGTATATATGATGAAGCCTATTTGCTATGTCTGAGGATGCTTATGTGGAAAAATCTGTAATTTGTAAAATTTCTATACATGTCCATCTATTTCCTGTTACTGCTTATTCTATTCAGGGATGCAGGAGGTCTGCAGCCTATCCCAGAGGTTATGGGTGCAAGGCAAGGAATACCCCAAGATGGGGCACCAACCTATCACACGGCACACTCACACACCACTCACACACACACACACACACACACACACACACACACACACACACACACACACAGACAGGCCAGGGAATAACCCAGGATGGGGTGCCAACCTATCACAGGGCACATTCACACACCATTCACTCACACGCCATTCACACACACACACACACACACACACACACACACACACACACACACACACACACACACACATGTGGGCAATTTGGTAACTCCCATCAGCCTCAGCATGTTTTAGACTGTGGGGGAAAGCCGGAGTACCCTGAGGAAACCCCACACTGACACGGGAAGAACATGCAAACTCCACACCCATGCGACCCTGGCAGAGAGTCAAACCCCTGGTTGCAGAGGTGCGAGGCACCAGTGCCAACCACTGCGCCACCATTCTGCCCCCGTACAAATATTTCTATCTAAATATAGGAATGACCTCACATCCTGAAATGTGTAAAAGGGGCAGAATGCCCAGTTTACTGGATAAACATCTGCCCCAAAACGTGGCAGAAATGCAATACGGTTTGACGGCACTTTACATTTGAAATTCCCCATTCCCCTTCATCATCTCGGAATTCCGTGTGTTATGTTGCTTCCCGCCTGTCGTCTAAAAACATGAGGGTCGGGGAATTGGTGTCTCTGAGACTGAGTATATGGCCTGTGATTGGCTGCAGGCCCCTCTAAGCCACGTCCCTTTTCATCTACTCCCTCCGTCTTCCAGTGCGCACCGGGCTTTTGGCTACATTTGCTGGAAAAGTGGCTAGTAGATCGAAGGATGGACTTAAAACTTTAATTAAAAATAAATATGGAAAAACTGAACCAAGGCCACATTTGATGTTTCTAAAATAACTTCCATAACCATTTGTCCTATTCAGGGTCACAGGGGGGGCAGAGCCTACTACACACAGCAAGGAGCAACGCAGGATGAGGTGTCAACCCATCACAGGGCACACTCACACTCCATTACCTCACACACCATTCCCTCACACTCCATTACCTCACACACCATTCCCTCACACTCACACTCCATTACTTCACACACCATTCCCTCACACTCCATTCCCTCACACACCATTCCCTCACACTCACCATTCACTCACACACCATTACCTCACACACCATTCACTCACCATTCCCTCACACACCATTCCCTCACACTCACCATTCACTCACACACCATTCACTCACACTCACCATTCCCTCACACTCACCATCCCCTCACTCACCATTCCCTCACTCACCATTCCCTCACACACCATTCCCTCACTCTCACACACATTCCCTCACACAGCATTTTGGCCGATGTATTTCCATCTATGCCCGGGAATGACATTTATCATCGTTAAATGTCTTTATTATGCTGTTGCTGCTTTAATCCCAAACACTGCACAGAACCAGCAAGCGAGAGACTCCCCGAAAAATGTCCAGAGCTGCATCTTCTTCCTTTTTTTCCTGTTCTCGCATTTCTGTCTCGTCTTCCCCCAGCTTACCGATTACAGTCACATTCATGACATTTTATAGAGTCCGATACTGCTCATGTAACACTGCAGCCATTATGAAACGATATTGATTCCAGAACACCAGGACCTGTTTGCCAGGTTTAGCCAATCACACGACAGCTCAGAGGTGACCCACCGAATTCCCGGCCACAATTTTGAGCTGATTAGCGAGCGGGCCTTTCGTCTGAAAAGCCTGACACTTTCTGAACTCTCTGTGGGTCCTCCTTTTATTGGCTGGTACTGAGTCTGGCGGTTTTAACTGCCTATTATATCACCATTACAGTGACGGGTAGCTGCTGGTGTGGCAGTCCTGCCAACACGACGGGCGTGTTAGCCACGCTGGCGCCACCTATAGTCCGATTAAGCCAAGATTAGCACCCTTGAACAACACGCCCGGATCAGCACTGTTTAGTTGCTATGGTACCGACACACGCATCCCACCGCGCCGGCTGGCTCGTCCGGGGCGGCCCGCTGTCTGGAGGAACAATCCGGGGCCACGGAACTGGAAACGTGCGCTGATAGCGCCAGCGTAATCGTTTCCATTTATCAGTCATCAGGCCTAAATGCTGACTGTAATTAAGTCTCATCATCCCTGGGTGCCTGGCTCCCACGGACCTGCGGAGAAGCTAGTGACTAATACATACCGAAAGAAGGGCGGCAAAATCCCCCAGCGCAGTCCCATGCTCGACGCGTCAATGTGTCATTTTGTCAAATAGATGAGTGAATAAATAAATGACTGAGGGAGACGATCCTTCGCTTGTTTTTCACACATTTCACACGCCAGCACATCGCTGGGCGCATTCAGTTTGCATTAATTATTACAGGAATTATTAATGCTATTCAGATGTATTTCCCTGATTGATTTAACGTGGCCGTGATGTTTCCGCGCGACGCCGACTCTCAGCCCTCGTTTGGATTCCTCATTTGCGGGACGCGGCTCTGGTGTTTTCTGCGGAGATTTTCAACTGCCAACATCTCCATGGAAATGGGGGGGGGGGGGGTATAATCGCAGCCATGACATGCTCACTGATTAGCACAGGCAGCTTGGGTTCTGTAGTATGAGGAGTTGCTTAATTGCTTAAATTAATCCATTTTTTTGGTGATGATGAGTCACCGGTGAGCCAGAGCAGCGTGGCTGGTGAATTAAAGGAAAAGGGGCCCAACTCATAATGGAGAGAGACCTAACCCAGGCCCACAACCAGAAATCGGGCCCTTTGCCGAATAAGGTGGGGGGTCCTTCATTTTTCCAAATGATAGTGTGGGGGGCGGGAGGTGCCTTGCTGATAGGGGGGATTCCCTGTTGTACATTTCAACAACTGAGGGGCTAAAATTTCAAAGGGGGTTCAAACTCATCATTTTACCTCCTGCCTTCATACCTGATTAGTAACAAAAAAATTTGAGGGACGATTTCAAAGCCATTATCATGCTACTTGGCTACATGCTTGGCATAACCTGAGGCCCTGTGAACTTTATTAACGTTACGGATGTAAATCTCTGCAAGATCTTTTTATAATCGCAGACCGTGACGAGTAAGGACATAGGCTAAGGCTGTAAACATATTGTGTGAATGAAAAATATTGATGGCTACATTACTCTAAAACTCCAGCAGCTGTGACTATATCTGAGCTCTGCATCCTTCTGCTGATTAACTGTTAATGGGAGATGAGTCAATGCAGGACGTTAGATTATAACTGGCATTAATTTATATCCATCCATCCATCCATCCATCCATCCATTTTCCAACCGCTTATCCTTAGCAAGGTCAATTGGGGGGCCTGGATTCCTTCCCAGGTATCACAAGGCATAAGGCAGGGATGAAAATAAAGCAGTTCTTTCCTAAAACTTGTACATTCATCCAGTGATGACCTTTGTTGTCAACTTCAAAGCTGATCACAGAAAATAATCCCGCGGGTGCGTTTAATACCACCTACAGCAGCAGCGGTGATAGGGTTCCCTCACCTGACACGGAAAACGCAGATGAGGCCATAATTTAAAATAATTTAAAGCAGGCGAAACACCAGACGCCTCGAACCATTAGAGGACCCCCTGTCACCGGGTGGTTAATCGCACATGACACTAAATATCAAACAGCAGTCAGGGGCTGGATTTACTGCAGGTTCCCAAATCCGTGGCGATAATGTGGCTCTTTACGGCTAACGCTTATACCTGTAATTTTTACACGCCGTGAGCAGAGGTTGATGCAAAACTAGGATGTCGGAAATCTGCCTGCCAAACACGGAGCGTTTTCAAATGGGACCATTTTTTTTAACCCCCCTTGCTGGAGCGTGTAGATCAAAAGGTGAAAGCTATGCGGCACTACATAGACAAAAAAAAAAAAAACATTAGATAGCGCTTCAATTCGTTGGAAAATAAATATTTTGCTTAAGCTCACACTGAAGTCAGGAGCTCGAATTTGTTTCTAGCCCTAAACTACCATTTAATTGGATTAGAGTCACTTAAAATGAAGAGTGTCTTTATTTAGTCTTGGCCCCCCTTCCTTGCATTTATGTTGTTTACACGGCTACCCCCATTAAATGACGGTGTCACGACTTCCTATTTGACCCCGTGGGGATGGGGGTCACATGTTATACTGGCTGTATGATATTACCCTCTACTGCCCCCTCTGGTCGATCTCTGTGTTGAAAAAAAAAAAAAAAAAAACTCTTTCCTTATTGAAAATAGTACAGCAATAAACAGTATAAAGTTGTACATCCACCTGGAGCTCATGATAAAAAAAAATAAAAATAAAAACTGTTAATTTACGGGACCAGTATAAAGGGATGGGCAGAGAGGACCTTGTGCAACAAGCTCACATACTTCTGATTGTGAAAATATATTTATTTCGAAGGGCAGATGAACACCCACTCACCAAGTTCCCAAGTCTGAACATCTTACCTCTTCTATGCCGTGCATTCTTAAGAATTTCGGCCCTGAAGAACTTTTCCGACGCATGGAAGAAAAAAAAAAAAAAAAGTCGCGTAAAAAACTCCTCCAGCGGTAAAATAGCCATATCCTAGCAGAAGCTTAGAAGCCACAATTTTTGATCTTCTTAAGGTCAGCTTTTTAGGATTTCCGAGTGACCTTTGCGCTAATTAAACACCCCCTTTCTGTGCCTAAATATAGATCAATCTCTACCACGGATGTCTCTTTACTGAATGGCCCCTCGTTTCACCTGTGGTAAATGTCATGGTGCACACGTTAGAAACTGTCAACTCTAGAATGGGAGAGAGCGGCTTCAAACACTCACTTTTGAATTTCTTCTTCCTTGCAGGCTAAGACTCCCTAGGTTTCTCGATCAAAGCCTCATCCTACAGACCAACCTATCTGCCTTCCTACATGAAGATTTTTGGGTTGCTAACTAATGTGCTGTTGGCTTGTATGGCTGATTTATTTATTCACTGGAAGAAGGAGGGATATTGTATAATGGGGAAAATGCTGTGTTGGCTCTAATAATTGCGAAAAATAGAAAAGCGATATGTAAAAAAGCTGAATCGATGACCGGAATGCCATTTCGTGAAAAGCAGATTTCAGCCATGGTGCCATTTACATGCAGCTGAACGAGCCGCAAACTATATGATTGTAGTCGCTCTTAGAAATTCCATTTGTTTCTATTGGCATCAAAATTATTACCAATTAGCGACGAAATTGTTCTTCAGAGGATTACGATTTGAAAAGGCAATTGTAAAAATGGATGAGGGTTAGGGTTAGGTTTAGGGTTAGGGTTAGTAATCAGCAGGCTTCACCTGACGCGACGCATTTTTAATTACCGAAAACTCGGTAGGATGGCGCTCGGACTGCGCGTGTTGTGAATTTGCTCCCGTCTGTGTGGGTGTAGCGTTTGCGTGTCCCTCCCCATGTCCGTCTGGGTTTCTTCTAGGTAGTTCCATTACATTCCGTGACCTAAAAAGCATGCATTTTGCTGAATGAGTGTCTGCATTAGTGGAGTCAGAATTCATAGAGGGGGCGGGGCAAAAAATCAAGTGGGCCAGTCCCAGAGCAAAAACACTCTACATACTAAATGTCATAGTTTTTACAAGACCCAGGGTATTACTAAGACCAACTGAACAAAGAGAAAAAAATGCATTTGCCAACACATTCTCTCTGATTAATCTAACCACGCACTCACATTCCTGTCAGACACAAGCGTTTTTATCGTACTGCATCGCTGAACGCTGACTAGCTGGGCCTGAGCTCCATCTGGGGGGGGGAAGGTGCGGGGGCCCACCCATGCTGTCGCGGGACGGATGTTGTGTGAGAATGTCCCCCATGTAATGTTAAAGCATCCCACCCAGAGTGACTGACCCTGGTCAGCTTAAATTGTTAGAAGATGGATGAAAATACGAACATAAGCAATCAAAATCCAAGCTCCTGTTTTTTTTTAGCAAACGATAAACATGTGATGAGGTATTCCCATAAGAAGACTGAACCCAGAAATACCCCGATAAGCAGGTCTCTTCATACACCAAACCTGTTTCGATGGGTTTCCGTTGGACCCCAGGAATGACGTCCCTCCCATCATAGCTTGGGAATCTGGGTACGTCGAAGTCAGAGCCTGAGCATCTGCCGGACAGATATCTTAAGGGATCACAAATACGGAAATTATGTAGCAGGGAAAAAGAAACATTCCATTCAGCCACAAAATGGAGTAACGGCAGCAGGCAGGATTTGATTTCCATATGATGTATAGCCATAAACTGATAATATCTAAGGCCCTGTTTTCACATATTGGTATGAGCACCATTTTTTTTCTGCCTTGTCGCATTCAATTCAATCTCACTGGAAATATGGGGAGGGGTGGATGGAATTGCCCCCCTCCCCCCCCCGACCCATTGCTGGCGACGTGATTGAATCACGGTTCGGAGGGGATGCAGATGACTGTGCGTGCCGCAGCTCACGACATTCACTGATGCGTCCCACGGTTAGACCTGCGGCGTGGTGCGGGGACAGACGTCGCATTTCTTGCGTCATGACGACAGAGACTTAAGGTGGAATTAAAAATATATATCAAAGTTTATGCAACATTTAATACCGATATTCAGTCTGTTTTAAGTATCACTCCAGTGAGATGAATGACCATCTCTGCATGCATTTATACTGAAGATAAAATGACCAGGGATGGTCATTTTACAGATATTTCATTATGACAATATTTTGTGAAGTGAATTTAGGTCCTACAATATCAATTCATTTTAATTACTCTTCATCGTAGGTTTTATTATAGATTATAGATAAATTAGATTGATGACAATCAATCATTAACGAAAGGTGGAGTTTTTTTTTGTCTTGTGATGCCTGATGCAACTAATTTTCATATTCATATATTGCATGCCTCTCGCCTCTACATGCACCGAATCCTATGCATTCCCTTTCGATATGCGCTGGTCTCTCGGCAATGCATCTCCCACACCGAGCCGAAACGGGGAGCGAACAAACAAGTAAATCTGTGACAAAGAGATATACAAACGGATAGATATTTTGCTGGATTCACTCAAATCGGACAAGGAGGAGGTTTTTGCAGATACTCAGTAAACCCACAGAACCACAAAAACATGAAGTCTGTTTGGATCGGCTCTTCGGTCCCAAGGTGAGGCGTATTTAGCATGACATTTATGTTTGTATTGGGGAGGGAGTCAGGTGGGGACAGAGGTGTTGGAGTCAAAGGAAACAACATCATCCCTGAAGATGAGGCAAATCACCCGGACTGTACTGTGACGCCACTGGGAACAAGTCACCGTGTGTGACTCAGTGCCGTGTGGAATGGGAACAAAGGTGTGTGTGCGTGTGTGTGTGTGTGTTGGGGGGGATCTGTGACGAGGCCTTTCTGGGAATTCACCACCTCAGAGGGAACCAGTCAGTTTTACCTATTTATTACCTCACAAATTATGCCCAACGCTACAGAAACAGGGCACAGGAGGGCGGTGTGAGGTTCAGCGGGTTATACATCTGTGTCTGGAAGGTTGTGGGTTCGAATCACATAGCAGGCAGAGTTAATATATCACCACTGGACTCTTGAGCAATCTTAATCCCAGCTGTTCCAGTGGTGCCAAACATTTGTTGGCCCTGTGCTCTGCCCCTCCCGCCCAAAAAAAAAAATTCGCTGCGACACCTATATACATGTGTGCCAGTATCTCTCAGCAGTGCATTATGGGATACATGGAATCTCCTCCATTTCACCACGGGGATGAATGATGTACTGCTACCCTCTTCTATAAAAGCCGGACGACATGACGACACAGCCATGAGATTTCACTAAGGGAATCTCTCTCTTCCTTCTTTCTACAGACGTTTGTGATGCGAGCAGAAGGGCAGGAGGATATCCACTGCGTACATTTATAAGGTTTGAACATCCGCGTGATTCTTTCAATCAGCCAAATACCGAGAGACGGCCATGCTTCTCTCCTCACGACTCATTCTTGGGAGAAACGAGGAGAATTTAAATAGGATACGTAGGCAGAGAAGCTCTCCTGATGATTCTAGTAACATCAGGGAATCGTGGGACTTTCTGGTGATCAGACACAATCACAGTTACCTCACAATGCTTCTCCTCTGGTCATTACCACGGTATCTGTGTTTATTCTCTTTTCTCCGCAGACTTCCTGCTCTGTAATACATGTTGCTGCCATACCCCGCATAGGGTAAATATATCACAGAGAGGGTAGCTGTTTACATGCAATATTTGAAATTCAAACAGGGGCAAAGAAAGGTATCTTTTTCCCAGGCGCATGTTTCATCACAGTGTATTGAAACTAAATTGCCCGGCTGAGTGTAGAGACATTATGGTATAAATGACTGGGCAGGACAGCGGAGTTTATGTGAGATATGGAGAAGCCTTTGAAATGCGTGATGGCAGTTGGGGTGGGGGTGGTGGTGTATGTGATCTAGAGGCCAGCTAGCAGGTGAATCTGGGCGACATCCGTTATTTTGTCAGGTGAAGAGAGGGCGGAGGGCAGTGTCTCTGGCAGGTCCCGCAGAAGGTCAGAAATTCTGCCCCTCGTGTCTCTCCCGCTGCCCTTCCTGTCACATGACAACATGCGGCATAAATCTCATGGTTGTTTAGTCACACGATTCCCTACTATTAGAAGGTCCAGCGAGGTGACACTGGCTCTCAATCTAAATGTCAGTGTCCCCTATTTGTGCGCAACGTTATTTTTAATCCTGTGCATTTCTGCATTTAAATCTCTATTATCACTGAATCCATAATTTTGTGGGTGATAACTAATTGGTACCTTGAGCTCAGTTTTGTTTTTTTTATTGCAACCGTAATATAAATACGCAAATTAGTTTACGAGCGTCATAGGAGCTGCAGACGTAGAAATATATTTCACAACACTGGGAGCAAAACTGGGTTAAACGTAACTTAGAAAAGTCAGATAGGAAGCTCAGTGCTCAGTGGCCTTACATAACAAGGGTCATAGGGTTTGCTTTCATCCCCTGGACGTGTGAGTTTACAACAGTGTTTCCCAATCCGGTCCTCAAGGATCTACATAGAGTCCATGTTTTTGCTCCCCTGTGAGCTAGGAAGGAGCAAAAATGTGGACCGGCTGTTTGTCCCCGAGGACCGGATTAGGAAACACTATTCTAGAGTTATGATATTCAACCCAAGTTAGACTGCTTTCCCTCCCACAGGCCAAAGACATGAGGCATTTGTAAACTGGTGTCTCGGAAACAAAGTTTCTCAACCCAGTCCTTGTGGATTCCCAGACAGTGCACATTTTTGCTCCCTCCCAGTTCTAGGCACAGCTGAAGCAAACAATCAAACAAACAAGAACGCCAGATTCCTGGTACAGGTGTGCTGGGGGCTGGCTGGGAGCAAAATGTGGACTGCCTGGGGGTCCCTGAGGACTGGGTTCAGAAACTCTGTGATACACTATCCATAATGTGTGATTGTGTGTATGAGTTCACAGCCTGTGATGAACTGGTTCCCTGGACAGAATCCCCATCTCCTGGCTTAGGCTCCAGGCTCACGGTCACCCCTGAATTTGATAAATAATAGAGGAACAATGATATGTATATCTATATATATATAAACAGCTAAGACTTAACCCAACAGCAAGCAACGATCATCATCTCGACTCACTAGTCTACAGCACCAGTCAAAAGTTTGGACACACCTACCCATAGAAACATTTATATGTACTGTTCGCTACAATTTAGATTAATTATAAAGTCATCAAAACCACAAAAGTATTAAACGAAACAATTTATTGGGGGGGCAACTGTGGCAGAGTGATCCCACCATTAGGCGCTTGAGCAAGGCCCTTAACCCCAATTGCCCCAGGGACTGGCTGACCCTACTGTCTCCTCTACCCCAGTTCCATGAGGTGGCCTCCTGGGATGCTTTTCCAGCTGAGCTCTCATTGGCCTCTCTGGTCAAACTCCTCCAAAACCATAACCATTGTGTTTAGGTCAGGTGACCTGGTCATGTGATGAAACACTATCACTTTCCTCAGTAGATGGCTTGGTGTCTCCAGTCTTTTGAGTAGAACCATAACTATGGCCATTCTACCTAAGCATGTGAAATGCTCACCCCATTCCCTGGCTCCAGCTCCTTGGCTCATTCCCGCTTCCCTAACCTGCCCTCACTCTTGCCTTTCTTCTGATTACAGGAGATAGAAATCACCGGCGAGTAAAACACACCAGTAAGTCACTGAGCAGGAGCCATTATTATGAAGGCAATTGCTGGCAGATTTCATCGAGTCCTAGAAAGATGTCAGCGAAAAGACACCCTTAAATTACGGGTTAAAAATGGATTCTGAGTGCAGGGTAAATTGACACATTACTTTGTTAAGTTGGTTGCACTCCCGACGAATGACAGTAATTTCTCTCCCTCTGAGTTCTTTGTACCACATCGCTTCTTTGTCTTGTCTGACAGATCTTTGCAAGAAAAGAGATTCATAAGCAGCAGCTAACGGCACTATTCCAATTAAGCCGGTGCCAAAAACAGAAAATAAAAAAAAAAACGAAACCTGTAGATACGGAGACTTCTTTCTAAATTAGGTTTATATAATAGGATAATACCGGTATACAGTACTCCACCACAGTCATTCAATAACAAATGGTGTAAAATGTCTTACAGCTTTCAGATTTTAGAGCTGAAAACTTTGTTCCGTCCTCTGTCTGATTAGCGGGGCCCACACACAGTCAGCTGGCCCTGAGTCTCTTTGTCCATTACGCTGAATAGCTATGGGCCACATTGTTCTTATTAATATTACATAACGTGTGCGACGTTTCGAAAAGCTACAGAAACCTTTAAATAACAGTGTGCGGTAGGAGTAATCAGGGGGCTGTTGACGCCGCTGCTGGGAAAAGGATCTGTAGGCCTCCCTCGCAGATGGGGGGCCTCGTTCGGAGTGGGGATCTGGAGGAAAACCTGCAGGGTAATGGGATGCGTGTTTGGAGGGAGACGGATAATGTGCAGCTTCCCCTCGGTCACGGAGCGGGCGGGAATAACGGGTGGCGAGTTGATGAAAAGCTTTGGGACCGGAGCCCAGATGGTGTAAGAGAGACGCACAGCATGATGGGAGGAGAAGAGAGGCAGAGGGTGGAGGAAGGAGCGGCGGGCGGAACGCACGCTCGGGCCCAGGTGTTCCTGCCCAAAAGGCGCCGTCCCCGTCTCGCTCCCGGGAATGGAAACGCGGATGGCGGGAGGTAAGCGCTCCCGCGACGGGACGGCTGGAGGATACCGGGGCCAGCGCCGCGGTCTGAGCATCTGGTTCCGAAGTGTGCTCTTCGCCGGGTTGGCGATCAGGCCAGGGAGGGATTGTCTCCGAGAGGAGAGCGTGACAGATGGCGCACAGGAGTGGCCGCCC
>JAODLC010000054.1:8164111-8177786 GCA_026781145.1 Hippopotamyrus pictus | reverse complement strand
GCCCCCCCCCCCCCCCCCACACCCCCATACCTCAAGCGGTCCACCGTTACACCCGAGGAGTCTCTGTGGCGAAAGACTGGAACATATTCATCAACTCATTAAGCCCCCCTACCCTGCCTCTTAATTAGGGATCCCGCAAACCTCCTTTATTATTTCCCCGTGTCATTGTGGGCGTTTATGCGGAACTCGAGTTGACGGCGCCATTCGAGAAAGGATCGGATACTGCGAAACGGGACGCGTCTGGCGTCTGACGGTCGGAAAAGTTCCACGCTCCTTCCTCCGTGATTCAGGGCCTCTGCGGCGGCGATCGCTGAAGCCAGTAACACTGACAAATGACTCACTTTGCTATCTCATTAGGCTTCATTCTCACTGTGGTGGGGTCAGGAACGCGCGGGACAAACTTCCGGGCCTGTCAAACACCGCCGCGCTCCTCTGGCACCGGTGCGGCCGCCCTGCTCCGACCTTCCGGGAACGGGAACTCTGGTGCTGCATCGACAGCCATAATTACTTTTCTGCGCGGAATGGCATGGAGTTAATTGCAAGACTATCTCCCTGTATTCAAGCTATGGGGAAGTCGAGTTGCTGGAAGATGCTAAAGTGCGCCAGCAGGATAACAGCACAGAACGAGTGCAGCAAAAGAGAGGCAAATTGACCAGCATTCTGGGAAGGAAATTCACCCTCAGTCAGGAGAGCTTTAATGCACAGGTTTACCCAGGTAAAAGCCCGGGGGCTTCTGCTAAGAAGGGGCTTCAACTAACCCTATGTAATAAAATTTTAAACAAGAAGTTACCGGCTATCCTGTATTTTATGGAATCGTCCTGTGATGGAAGAAAAAATGTAGCGTTCGGGTTTGAATCAAGTCTGGACATGATTTGCATCCAGACTAAAATATAATGTAATCTGGACCACTTAACTGACCCTCCCCCCAAACAAAACCTTACTATCCCCTGGTAAATTTTATTGTCGGAACCCCTCTTCCCCCACTACCAACTACACCATCATAGCAACCTCCGATAGTGTTTACGTGCCTCGGCCTTCTGTTGTACACTGAGCTAAATGAATCAAATAATTACAATTGTCAATTATCTTACTAATATATATTTCTTTAGCCATGAAATCCCTGGTTTTTACTTTCTGCAAAAACATTGCCCTTTTTGCAGCTGTTGGACAGGCCCCGCCTGTGGCTATCTGGTTATTACATTGATTCATATAAATCCCGCTAACAAAATAACCCCATTAATCCATACTGGATTTACTAATTCGTGAGATAGCGTGCCGGACATATGGTACACTGTGGGGTGATTTTACGTGATTTATCTTTGCGGGTTATTTTCTGTACAAATTTACATCACAGTACTTTTAAGCTACATCCATATAAATGTGTGCACAGGTGACTGAAAAGCTGTTTCTAGCTAAGACTCATGTACTGTACCTCCCCAACCACTGCAATTTACTGTTCTTATTAAACGATACAGCTTCATCTGTGACCTGATGTGTAGAAGTATTGCTCGCCGTCTGTATTGATTGAAGGTGAAGTACAGAGATGCTGCCAGTAATTATGCTAATGCTAACATCTAGTTGAGTCCCACTGTTGACTCACACCTCCAGGGTTGGGATTTGAACATAAAGATTGCATGTTCTTCCTATGTTTCGTGGTCCTTCTGTGTCCTATGCTTCACTGCTGTCCTGTGTTTCGCTGCTATCTCATACTTCACTTCTACCTTATGCTTCAGAACTATCATGTGCTTCACTGCTATCCCGTGCTTCACTATCCTGTGCTTCACTGCTATCCCGTGCTTCTCCGCTATTCTGTGCTCCACTGCTATCCAGTGTTTTTTTGTGACAGATTGCTGGGCTTCTGTCCCTGTGCTGGATAAGTGGCCAGAAGATAGATGGATGGATTACTTTCATCTAAGAGTGTCCTTTCTCATTTGGCAACTATCAAAGTTCGGGAGCACTTGGCGAATTTGGTCTATTTCCCTTGGGGTCTTACAGGACCTTAAAAGCTGCCTGAATTCTTATCCTCTTGATATGTAGGAAGGACCTTTTTTAGATGGCATTGTGATTTTAGGGCCACCTCTCTTGCCTCACCATAGATACCAGGTCATTCGATATCACCCAATAACCTTTCCAATGACATTGCATTTACTTAAGTCTTCATGTAAGGACATAAACCTGTTCGGAATGAGATTGCAGATTCACATACGAGGCAAAATAAAGGTCTTCTTTGTCTTTTCCAGCCCCTCCTCCACAGATAGCATAAATCCCCCCTCAAAAAACGGAAAAAAAAAAAATGAAGTAAAATCGCTCCAGTGAACCAAGTGAAGGACAGTTTCTATCTTAGTGGAGACAGCAGCTTTCTGGAAGCACACAGAGGAATTGCGTGCAATTCATTATGCAGCCTCATTTTTTTTTTCCTTGCATGAATTTCGCATTTATTCTTCTCAGAGGTGCTCTTCTTAAAGTGCTATTGTCTTTTATGCCCTTCCAGTCACCTTCCCGGAGCCCTTTCTTGGCCTGTATTGAAAACTATCAAAAAAAAAAAAAAAAAAAACCCTCCTCTGTTCAAACTATAGGACTGAGTGACCGATTTAAGTGTCTTCTGAGTTTTTTGGTAAAAGTTAAAAATAGTGTCATCGTTTTATTATTTAATGTGATCATCTTTTTGTTGCTGCCAATCAGTGACTCATACTCTTGTGGCAGTGGGTCAGATGGTTCTACTCTGTGAGGAACCCTGCTGCTCTCTGCAAAAGGGCAGAGATAACCATCTCTGCAGACTCTGAACGCCATGCGTGGCAGGCAGTACAAGTCGGAGGGGGGGAGGGCTGTACTTTACACCAGAGACGACTTTTAGCTGTCCTCTTCACTTTCCCGACTTTCACATTTCTTGGCTCGTACTTCTGGGATTACAAATGCCATTCAGATGTAACTTTACTGTTCCGCGTCTGATTCACAGACGCGAGAAAAAGGAGCTTTTCTTTCCGTTGCTCGCCAGACAGCAGCGCGCGACAGGAGTCTCTAAGATGGCCGACGAGTGCCGTAGGGCAGTCGCAGCTCTAAACGGACCCTCTGGACAAGAACAGCTTGCTTCTGTAGTTCCTACAGAGAGATCCTGCCATCATGGCATTATTTGAACAAGGGGATTCCCCCAAGTCTAAAACTGAAGGTTTCTTCCGTAAGATGCGACCAAGACCTGGTTTAAATTGTATTTGGTGAGTCGTTTATTTAAGGCTTGACTTCTGAATGTCAGTTTTTTCTTTGATGTCCCAGAGTAACCAAGCTAATGAGGAGTTACTAGGAGCCAGGAAGTCTTAAAAACTTGAGCAGACCATCAACAAACCTTCTGAGCTTGTTATAGCAAGGACAGATTACACCCGACAGCACATGGATGACGTTCTTGGTAATAGACGGCCCTTTTGACAGTGTTGTCATTCGCACCTAATTTTGTTAAATAGCCCTCAGTATACAATACACAGTACCAGTGTCAGAGCCGAAACAAATCTGACAGTGCTGATGGTAAAAGTTGTCAACTGGAGGTTTGAGGGGGTACATTGTCTGCCCCCCCAACCCCCCCACCCCCACTGCACTCTGTGCAGAACTGCCATATTAATATATGTACCCGTTATAACCTTGTAAAATATCCATCCATCAATTTAACAAACCCATTTGTGCAATGCAGGATTGTGGGAGTCCTATCCTGGAGACTACGAGCTCAAGGCAGGGGACAACGCAGGATGGGTTGCCAACTTATGACAGGGCACACTCACACACCTTTCACTCACACTCACACACCTTTCACTCACACTCACACACCATTCACTCACACACCATTCACTCACAGACCATTCACTCACTCACACACCATTCACTCACACTCACACACCATTCACTCACACACCATTCACTCACACTCACACACCTTTCACTCACACTCACACACCTTTCACTCACACTCACACACCATTCACTCACCCACCATTCACTCACACTCACACACCGTTCACTCACAGACCATTCACTCACTCACACACCATTCACTCACACTCACACACCATTCACTCACACTCACACACCATTCACTCACAGACCATTCCTCACTCACACACCATTCACTCACACGTGCGCACACATACAGTACACATACACACACACACACACACACCATCACACCATTCACTCACACACCATTCACTCACACATGCACACCTACGGGCCATTTGCTAACTCCAGTTAACTTCAGCATGTTTTACCTGGAGGAAAGCCAGCAATGACACATGGAAACATGCAAATTTCATACACATGGAACCCTGGTGGAGACCTGAACCTTGAACCTAGAAGGGCGGGACAACTGCCCCCGTTCCCCCAATGTAAAATACGAGCACCAAGTGCTTCTGTAGCAAAATAGCATGGATATTGAAGAGTACAAGTACATCTTTTAATGTCATCAGTACAGTACACGACCATGACAAACCACAAGCACCACACACACACACACACACAAACACACTTGCGTGCACACACACACACACACACACACACACACACACACAAGTACACAATAAAGAAACTTCAGGGTTGCCAGCTCACCTACTGGTATGTTTTTGGACTGCTGGAGGAAACTGGAGTACCGAGAGGAAACTTGTGTATGACTGGGAGAAAATCAGCCTTGACACACACATAGTGGGACTGGAATTTGATCTTCCAACCCTGCACGTGTGAGGGAAAAGAAAAACTAGCAAACAAACACAAATAAACCAGCATGACGAGACTTAAGCAGACTGTAGTCCAGATGTGTACTTTCCTCCTTGAATGAGAAGCGCCCTTTCCACTGGATATTCCGAGTCAGTCTGTCAGAGTGCAGGTCTGGAGACATGGTGTTCTCCAGGAAAGTGAGGGATAATTAGACGGGAGCTCTGTACATCAAGGGCAGGGTCACAGTAATGGAGGGAAAAGGAGACGCGGCCTGTCATAGAACTGACCCTGATAATTTACTGTTTTTTTCCCCCCAATTCCACAGGGGGCATTGCGGGATTAAACAGTGAATTTGTCAATAGGCACCTGTTGTTGCCATGGCAACACCTCCACTATGCATACCTTTTTCAAGGCAATGAGTGTACTGGAAAAGCATACACTCTGAATTATTAATTAGTCCTTAATCTATGGTCATAGTTGAAACTGGTCTGTGAAATTTTGTGGAGACAATGATATGGAGTCAAACATATTTCCTTGCTAAATAGTTTGTAAGTAGTGTGTTTTTTTGGTAAGTTTTCAAAAAAAAAAAAAAAAATATACATACATATAAGTAACGTGTATATATAGATATATATAAATGCATATACACATGTATATATGTATCAATCCATTAAGGGTCACAGTGAGTCTGAAGCTAATCTCACGAAGCTCAGCTTAAAGAACCCCAAAGTGGCAGACTTTTCTGAATCCCCCCCCTCCCCCCCTCTCCATCCCTGACAGCCCTCCTGCCCCCGTAAACAGGTGTTGCCAGCTGTTCGGAGTCTGTTTGCCCACAGCGACCATCTGGACTGTGAACTTCCTGTCTGTCCATTTGCATTACCGCATGATGGAGGCCAGAAACCTGCGCTGACCAGCCCCATACCAGCTGCCCCCTCTGGCTGTTGGTGGTAATGCGGGGTGTCAGAAAGCCACAGCGCAGCGAGGCTAGGCGTGGCTAGGCGTACTATTTTCATCAGCAAAAAAAAAACCTAGTGTTATGTTAATGATCTCGCAATGGCTCAGAAGTGACTTTATGGTTATTTCGCCAAAAAGACTACCCTGTTCTTAGCCTTTGATAGCTACCGACGTTACAAAAGAACTTTGCACTTCCGACGTCCAGCACCCTAAATCTGAAACGTGTTACCACACCTGTGACCTTTGACTCCTCCATATGGTTTGTGAATTAACCCAGCCTTTGCATCTTAGGCTCACGTCCCAAGTCCCATCACAGCAGCCGTGCCAGATGAGGGTACAATTGGGTATATGATGCGTGTGGCATTAGCAGCAGATGAGGGTACAAGGAGGTATATGAAGCGTGTGGTATTGGCAGCTGGTGAGAGTACATGGGGGTATATGAAGCGTGTGGTATTGGCAGCAGGTGAGGGTACATGGGGGTATATGATGCGTGTGGTATTGGCAGCTGGTGAGAGTACATGGGGTATATGAAGCGTGTGGTATTGGCAGCAGGTGAGGGTACAAGGGGGTATATTAAGCGTGTGGTATTGGCAGCAGGTGAGGGAACAAGGGGGTATATGAAGCATGTGGTATTCAAGGGGGTATATGAAGCATGTGGTATTAGCAGCTGGTGAGGGTACAAGGAGGTATATGAAGCGTGTGGTATTGGCAGCAGGTGAACCCAATGGATTGGTAAGTGCTGGAAAAACAGGCCGCAATCGTTTTTCACTGAAACAAAATGTAAATCCTTTAATTATGAAATTGACCTCCAGTAGATGCATATCCCACAGGCTTTCTACCTGGTATTTTTATCCTTTAAGACAAAAAAGTATAGTAACGATACTACTGGTCCCATCAACCAAAGGGCAGCCGTTCGAATGCAAGGTGTTAGTCCTGGATTATGAAAAGCTGTGTTCACAGTTGAAGAAGATTAGCGATCAGCCGAGGCAGAGAGGGGGAGGGTTCAACAGGGAACAAAATGGCCCACTGGTCACGTGACTTACATTTACGCACCCTCTGATTGTCATCGTCCTTAAACACCAACCCCTTTGAAAAACGGGGCCGCTCTTGGGACACGCTGATTTCGATTGATGTCATCTTTCTCCGGCATTGTCTCCGAGCCCTTTCCGGCGCGTTCCGGGGTCCGCGGGATGGCTGCGGCTTTGCGTAATTGAAAGGCGCGGTGGCATTGGGAATGTAGCGGGTGAGTGGATTTGGGCTGTTCTCCTTCACGGGGATCCTCATAATTGTTTTCAATTACGGGGCGACTTACGCCACGTCCGCTCCGGCGAATCATTAACGGCGGTTAAGGGCCTGCGAGTGGATCTTTATACACATGCTGGCTGTTAGTAAAATCAGAGTGCCTTTTAAACCCCGCTATTCCAGGAAGAGTTTCCTTGTGTAGTTTTAAAGGGACTTTTTAGGCAAGCGGTGCTGAGAGTGGCTCTTTGCAGATGTAGCTATCAATTTGTGATTAATGGTCAATTCAAAGCGTGCGGTATTAGCACGTTTCTTTGTCATTCTAATGCTTTTTTCGTATATCGCGTTGTCGTGTCACTTATAGCAGCAATCTGGGTGACACAACGGTGAAGATTGTCTGTCTGGCTACATTACAGTAATTGACGAGTGAAACAAAGGGGAATGCAGAGGCTATTGTAGGATTTGATCCTCAGGCGGGCCGAAAATTACAGGACACCTCCCCCCTTCCCTGGATCCCCCACAAATACAGAAAATGATTTTTCAGAAACGCGCAAACAAAAAAACTAGGGACTGAAGCGTCTAATAAGGGCCTAGATCTGCCTGTAGGGAAACGCTACACCAGGCTACGGGGAATGAATCCGGCCTGCAGGTCTTTGATGTTTGAGAAACAGTCTTGACACGTTCATCAGGTTGTCCACAGCCATTAACTTGGATTTTCTTTTTTTCAGGGTGCAGTAGCGAAAGCTCATTTGGCAAAGGAGCGCGCCGAGATGCTAGCGAGCGGCTAATTGGTGGACCGCGGTAGCTTTGCATTAGCCTGCGCCCCCCCCACGCACACACTCCCCCCACCCCCGGCAGAACACGGGAGATATACCTTGTGAAGATGCTCTGCAGAGCAGACACTGAAGTGCTGAGCAGTGTGGACTATTTACCGTCTGCAGGTAAAAGCCGGCAGGTTGGGGGCAGGTTGGGGGCCACTATGCTGACGATCATAAAAAAGGAATAAAAGGTAAAAAATACTGATATACGGGATATGCTCACATACCTATTCGTCAAAAGTTTGGAATGAACACCTTCCCATATAAAGGTTTACTTGTACTATTCTTTACATTTTATAATAATTATTACGTCAACAATAAAATAACATATTTGGATTAAGCTCTGATGAAAAAAGTATTAAACAAAAAAAAAAAAAACATTCATATAGGGGACAGCCCTGTAGGGTGTTGGTTCAAATCCCTGGTCGAAAAAGGGTACTGGAGCAAGGCCTTTAATCCCAATTGTCCCAGGACTGTCTGACCCCACTGTCTCCTCTACCCCAGTTCCATGAGCTGGTCTCCTGGGATGCTTTTCCAGCTCTCCTGAAGGAGCTCCCACATATGCTGAGCTCTCATTGGCCACTTTTCCGTCACTCCCACATATGCTGAGCTCTCATTGGCCACTTTACCTTCACTCTCTGGTCAAACTCCTCCAAAACCATTTCTGCTGTGTTTAGGTCAGGTGACCAGGTCATGTGATGCGACACTGTCACTCTCCTTTGTAGTCAGTTTTGACGTGTCCGTAAGTTAGATATCCGATCAGCTTCCATCTGCTTACCCAGCGTCTCAGTGAACCTGGAACCCATCCAGCAGGGGACAGTAGCGGGACACCCTGGTTGGTTTGCCAGTCCCCCACAGGACACACACTCTCACACACTGTGGCCAGTTTGGGGCACCAATCTGCCTGCTTTTGGGCTGTGGGGAGAGACTGAACTATCTGCAGGAAACCCATGATTCCCACTGAGCCCATATGCTGCCATACATGTGTCTGAATGTACAAGTATGTAGAAATAGACAGATAGATAGATAGATAGATAGATAGACAGATAGATAGATAGAAAAAAAACTTGAAAAAAAACTGAAAGGGAAATCATATTAAATGTCATATATATTACAATATATTTTATTATATATTATATTATATTACAATACTGATGCACCATCTGCGTAGCTAAATGAATTCAAGTGCCTCCAAAATGTCGTTGTCCCAGACGAGGCGCTCCTCATGAATAAACTCCCCGCCATGGATCGGGCCACGGTGCCGTTTTCCGCGGCGGACCATCTGCGCGTGCCGAGGCCCGGGCGAGGCGGGAGAGGGAGCGAGAGCGGCGGCCCGAATCGCCGGGGGGGCGAAGGGAGAAAACAAAACGGCAGTGTGCGTTACCGTGACGGCCACGCTGTGTCCGCTCGGGGGCTCCTTTGCTCGTCAGCGACGGAGGTAAGATAAAGGTATCAGAGGCAGGAATACCGCACACGCCCGGACCCCTACCGGCTCCGGAGGCATCCGTGAAATTACCCCCCGCCCTCTCCATCTCAACGTGCAAGCGGAGGTATCCCAGCCTTCAACGGTAAAATATAGATATCGGTGTCACATTCACCATCTCCGGCACCACCTGATACACCGTGCCTGCCCTGATTTCTTACTGGTTTCCGGACGTCTTTTTCCCAGAATTTCCCACATATTGGGAATACCTTCCATTTTTAGTGCATGCTCAGTTAGGACCCAGGACGTCGGGGGGGGGGGGGCGGGTTGCGGGTAATGGGTATCATGGATGACATAGGGGACCAGGCACTTCAGAGCGGCTCTTGAATATATAAAATTGTTTGTGGGGGCCCAAAGTGACATTTTGTCAGAGGATCCAGAAATACTGGATGGATAGCTACACCCCTGGTTTGGATCGTAAACCTCATTTGGTCAAGCTTAGAAATATGCTAAACAGAACTATAATCTATCCTAATCTACTAATTATATACAGTCGTCGATATATTTAATACGTTACCCTAAGCATTGCACCTAGGAAGTCCGATACTCAAAGATACCTTTTCATTGGCAGTTTATCACGCTATGATTTTATTTCTGTTTTGCGAATCGTCAGTTGCCCGAGGTGTGTTTTGTTCATTTCCTTGGTATTTTTATTAATAACATTGAATCTGGAATGATCGGTGTTTGATGTAGGGGGTGCACCATCCGCAGAAACCTCCCCTACCACTGCGCGGGGGGTCTCTCTTGTTACGCACACAGTGCTCAAGCCTGCTCTCTAATGGCTCCTTTATTTCCATACAGTGTCAGTAAAGAGAGGCTATAGGTGAAGACATAGGTCACCGGAGAACCCCCCGACTCCAGTCAGGCTCTGAGGGAGCGCTGAATAGCTATCTTATTAAGCCTTGTGTTGCTGAAGAATAACATCAATGCCCTCGAATTTAGCGTCTCTGTGAAGAGTAAATGCGTTACGGAAAAGGATTTTTTTAAAAGTGATAAAAACCCACTGAGTTATTTAAGTACGATGACAGAAAATGGAGGGAAAGCGGCTTGTCGAGCCAATCTCGGTGCGAAAGGCCAGCTAGAGACCCCAGCCTGAGTGAATCTTCGGCGATTACGCCAGACCACAGACCGCCCACGGCAGGCGAGAAATAAAACCCCAACTCTCCCTCTGCGTCCGCGTATTTAAAGCAGTTAAGGTGACTCATGGCGCCAGGGGGCGTGGCTCTGCCCTAACAGGACGTTTGCTTAAGCGTTAAGTAGATTTGTAAGGCGCTCTGGGCGGCTGAGATGAGCTGACACCAGGTGTATGGAATAAAGTCAGACTTAATGATCACGGTGGGTTTCATGTTACGGGGCAAAAACGCGGTGGATTTGGGCAGCCCTGATTAGCACTCTGTGCGAGATTCACTGCAGCCTCTGATGGCGGTGTCAAGGTTTCCCGTAACTCCCATCACGTGGGGGTAAAGCGTGCTAAAATTACCGCGAGCTATAAGATAGGACACACGCATGGCAGTTCAGCGGGTGGCACTGTCGTCTTGCGCCTCGGGGGCTCTGGTCTGTGTCATACACGCTTCGTTCTGTAGGTCCAAGAAATGCAGTCCACCAGTCTGGTGTCACCAAGTTTCCTTCCACACACACAGAGTGGGAATTCAATCTCCAAACCCTGGAGGTGTGAGGAAAAATGAAAACAAGCAAACAACCAACCAAATACCCAAACAAACAAGCAAACAAACAACCAACCAAATAAACAAGCAAACAACCAACCAAATACCAAAACAAACAAGCACACAACCAACCAACCAAACAAACAAACAAGCAAACACACATCCAACTACCCAAAAAAACAAACAACCAAGCAAACAAACAAGCAAACAAACAAAACAGCACACACCTACTTATTACATGTGGTAATAAACCTGTAATATACTATAATTTACCACATATTTACCAGGTAATTACTTAGTAATTTGGGGTCTGTAAAAGGAAGAGTTTCCCTTTTATTGACTAAGAAATGTTGGGTTATACGGATGGGGTACATTTTAAGATTTTTCTCTCATCCACAGTTGATTGTTATGTAATTATTAAGTATATGCATTGTTTGCTGTGTAAAGCAAATGCCAAAAACCAACTTATAAAATGTTTACTACACATATGGCTTACTTTTTTATATGTAAAGACATTTTTTTACATGTTTATGAGACAAAATGCTTCGTTTCCATTCATTTTAAATCATGTTCTATGTCTGGAATCTTAAGCAGCATTGGTTAGAATTAAAGATTGTGGTGCATTGATTTACTGCTGTGATTTGCCTGGCTGGTACTATGTGTGCGGTTCTATGAAATAAATCAACACCCTTCTAACAATTAGACTTAAGAATTCAACAGGGCAGTGGTATAAATACATGTAATGTGCTTGTAAGGTGAATGATGCTTGTTTCTGCATAAACAGAGGATCACCACATAGCATTAGGCATTAGGTTCAGCTTCAGGAAGACCAAGAGAGATTTCATCCAGAAGCAGTATTTCGGTGCCATCTTTGGAATTAATTATTTTGAACTGCCAAACAAATAATGTGTGATGTTACTTGCTCCCATCGCTGAAGTCTGTAAATGCGTGCCTGGTGCATTCTGGGATATAGTCAATGTTTTGAAATGGTCCTTAAAGACTAACGTCAACAGTTCTCCGTGGGTCGCATAGATAGCGAGAACCAAAAACTAAAAATAAAGTTTGACTGCAGAACCTTTCAAAGCGTTTTCCTTTTAACTGGAGAACTTAAGAGGTTTCCATTTGCACGTCCTCGGGGATTAGAAGTGGACGTCTGTCACAGGGGGGCGGATGTCTGCAGCCTTCAAAAACGGGTCCGGTTACGCAACCAGCTATATTTGCATTTTGTGCAGGTAGCACATACGATTATGCAAAACGCTGTGATATATAGTCCATTCATAACGCTGGATTATTAGTTAATTTTTTAAAATTACACTTCTCCATTGATGACTGTGATGATTGCATTTCAAATATAATATTTTGTGTTGCTCATCCATCCACTCATCCATCCATCTATCCATCCATCCATCTTCTACGTGCTTATACAGTAGAGGATCACAGGGTGAACCTGAAGCCTATCCCAGAGACCACAGGGCACTATGGAAGGATAATGTGTGGACTGGATACCAGTGCACCACAAAGAATATATATTTCTATTAAGACAACTAAAAATAGTCGCCGGACTGCATCATTTCCAAGAACCCAACACTGGTTCAACCGTAACAAACGCGCAAAACGTGTCAGATATCAGGCAGGTACCTTTTTACCTCCAGCTGCTGTATATATCAGTCGTCTCCTCAAAATCACCGAATAACAGCAGCAGAGATACTGTAACACAGCCTGTGCATTAAGCTTCAGAGATCCTGTTGGTCCACTGACGAGTGCTATCGTTCCTCACTTAGACTATCAGGCTGCGATAACAGTCATTTCTAATTTGATGACGTCAACATGGTTCTTCAGTACTGCGGGCTCGTCTGGACCTAAATCTTGGAGTTGGCTGTTAGCTTCTTCTGCTAACATTCGAAAGCAGCTTTGCAATGGAAACAGTAACGGAAATGGAAGTACAAACTTTCAGAAAAGCCTTTAAATATGAAGATTAATAAAAATTCTTACTAAAAACATTTGTCATTGAGTGGCGCATAGCCGTCGCTGCTTATGTTTCCTGGCGTGACTTAAAAGTCAGCAGTTAACCCTCTAGCCTGTGTTTTTGCTGGGGAGACAAACTCACTGCCCTGTTAAATCCCGTAACAAAGGGGCTCCCAGCTGTAGAGTCCTGGCTCGGGGCCCCACAGGGATTAATGAGTGGTCCTGTCCCCCCCCTCAAAGTGCAGCCCTTCTTATGTGTGCTCCACAGACAATCGGTCATCTCTGAATGGGTGGTTCTAAGAGTTTTTAAGGCGAAGGGGATATGAAGGGTCGACCGTATCATTAGTCAATGATATGTTTTGGCTCGGTGAGTGACTGATGACGAGGCACTTTGGGGACCAATCAGCTTTCAGATGAAGCCCATATGTCCCGCCTTTGTATAACCCTTGTCTCTGAAGGGTTCACCTCTGATCTGTCCTGGGAGCCTGAACAACCAGCTCCACCCCCCCCCCAGCACCCCTCCCCCTCTCATGCTTTACCATGACATCTAAACAACGCTTAGCCGAAGTGATACAAGGGGCACGATGGCTGCGATGAAGGATCTGGAGGTCAGACTAAGATTAGGGTGGAGCCCCTTCGCTTTCCAAAAGTCCCGCGCCTGATGATTCAGGTTCAGTAGCTCCAGGGGACCCTCAATGCTATGAACAGCGGCTATGCCGTCCGTCCATCTCCGGAAGCTTCCATCTGATCATAAACCGGCAGCTGCGTGTTTGTCATTATGCCAGAATAATAATTCAAAATAAAAGCCGCTCACCATCAGATGGAGCCCGGAGAGCTGACGTTGGGTGGGCTTTGTGGGG
>JAODLC010000054.1:8128059-8155128 GCA_026781145.1 Hippopotamyrus pictus | reverse complement strand
GTATGACAGGGAGCTGGGAGGGAGCAAAAATGTGGACTGACTGACAGGGAGCTGGGAGGGAGCAAAAATGTGGACTGTATGACAGGGAGCTGGGAGGGAGCAAAAATGTGGACTGACTGTGGGTCCTCGAAGACCAGGTTAGGAAGCACTGCTTTAAAGTATCTGCTGAAATAATTTCTATATATTCTTGTTCTTTATATTTTTTGATATATTTTACTGACGGGCTCCATATGCCTAGAACTTTATTCCTGGTGAAAGGACAAGAATTGACTGGCCTTATATTACAAGCGAACCCCACATTAGCATTCAAGTAATAAAACTATGTTTTACATCATAAAGACATCGGTCTGTACTGTGAATTTCTGATTTGGTTTTAACACCAACAACGATGAGTTGGCCTACATAGCTGAGGTGGAGAACCTAGGAGACTCAGAACATTACTTCCTGGTTCGGGGAATAGCTGTGTTCAGTTCAAAGCCCCCCAGAGGGTGATCCGTGCAGCAGAACGCTGTTGCCGGTAGGCCCTTCCATCTCTTCAGGACAGTTACATCAAGAGATGTAGGAGCAGGGCCTTCAGGGTCAACAAGGACACATCCCACCCCAACAACAGCCTGTTTCAGCTTCTGAAATCAAGAAAGAGACTCAGGAACATCATGGCCAGACTGAGAGGCTTAGGTGGAGTTTCTACCCTCAGGCCATAAGGTCTCTGAACCTGGACGTTCCACTGCACCTCACACAGTACATCCACACTGTTACACTGCTCACTTCATATTGTCTGTGTCACTGTTCATTTTGAACATACTTTCTCTGCTTGCGTTTCTAGCTTTTTGCACTTTAACTTTAGCACAATTGGATTCTTACCTTGCACAGTCTACAAAAGAGCAGTTCAGGATGCATTTCACTACGTGTTGCACTTTGTATAACTATGTATGTGACAATTAAAGAATCTTGAATCTTGATGATAATGATATTGCGTATTTGCTCTGTGCACGACCAAAAGTGTAACTTTCTTTTCTAATCCTACGCAGTTAATTTGAAATTGCTAATTCCAAAGTCCTGTAGTTCCGTAACTCCGATTGACAAAAACGTATATTTTCACGAGGTGAGATCACGAGGTGATATTTTCAAAATAAGACACCTGTTATAAAGGGTTGTCACATCTTTAAATGCCTGTTTATTGCTTATAGTCTGTAGATGTGATGAATGTTAACCTACACGAACCCAGCGAGCACAGAAAACATATAGAATCTGACTTTGATTAATGTCAAAATTTTATTTCTATTTGCCTTATTTGACAAGAAACTGACAGAATTCTGCCATCTTTCTCTCATATTTTACTATTAGATTAAAACACCCTGTAGTATACTTGTCACTAATAAACTGCGTCAAAATGTATTATATTGACTGACACTGACAACTATATATAGCAACAATATATACAGATAAAGAAATATGAAACATGGTGTCTTTCCATCACCCTATATCATTATTCTTTCTTTATGATTACCTAATAAATATAATCATGAACCCCAATAAATAATAATAATAATAATAATAATAATAATAATAATAATAATAATAATGCAGTGGTTAGCACTATTGAGACTAGGTGTGAGTGTGTCCTGTGATGGGTTTGTACCTCATCCTCCCCGCCTCCCCCCTCCCCAGCATAAGACAAGCGGTTCAAAAAAGTGGATATTAATAATAATAGCACATTGTTAATATTCCAGCATTACCTTCACCAAGGCTGTTAAACTTACCATCTTAGCATCATCTACTCAGAACTGCTCACATGGCTTCCAGCGTTACCTATTTATACGGCTTGATATTTCAACCGCATCAGTTCAGCTTAGTGGCAGGATGCCTCCAACACCTCAAATGTCACAGGTCGACTTCCTTAATTATGCTGCTACCCGCTGCATTGCATTGTGGGACCGTCAGACGCCACAGAACATCGCGGTGACACCGGTGCCACAATATTCACCTTTACCTGCCTGTCCCCAGCCCCAGCTGCATAGTACGGAAACCACCTTCCCCACTTAGCACTGAAAAACTGCCAAGTGCCACCTCACCCTAGCGCTTTCCGTGCCGCTATCCTAGGCAAATAAAATATGCAGAACTGGGAACTTTCCCTTTTTTAAGGAGTTTTGAAGAGCTGATCTCTCCCACCTCCGTAAAATGTGATCAAGCGCTCATCTGCCCTCTCGCCGACATCTCGCGCTTCTAACAAGCTAGCTGGCTGTAATATGGAAATCAGACTCCTTGTTTCGTTTCCGATTAAAGCTAATGAAAACTCTGTCAGCCAGTGCGGCGGGCTGTTTATAATTAGTGATATATCGCAACATTCAGATAAATAACCATCTTCAAAGCGCGATGTTTTGCTAATTTTGACGCGCGGGCGAAGGCCGATATGATCCACGCACGCGCTCATTCCTGCACGTCTTTAATCTGTCAAACTGCCGCCACCTTTCATGTCGGGCGGCTGAGGGCTTCAAACGGCCTAAGCACCATGCCGGTGATAGTCTCTCTTTTTCTGCAGCACGGTGTAAATCCGAATTTCGATTTTCGCTTTTTTTTCCCCCAGTTGCTTTTTCCTCAGGCACGTAAACAGCCATTTAGCAGGATATCAGGAACATATGGTGGAGTGAAAGTAAACAATATGTGTTTATCGCTGGGTGTTGTAAATACGGCACAACCCCGCTCCTGGTTAAAGTCCAGTAATTATTCATATACATACACCAAAATATTTTCATGTAAGCACATAGTAATATTATCAGTTCCATGCATGTAGCTAAAATTATGAATTTTCTGATGAACGGCCAATGCTATTCTGTAACAACCAAATTTACATAAATTCACTCTACATGCGAGTCCCAAGTATCAAGCTGACATGTCAGTGACCTTCTTAAAAAAACTGCATCTAGGAATGCATAAAAGGAATTGCATCTATTACAATGCTGCATCCACGCTCCCTTGCAGTAGCATGCAGCAATAAATGCATGTCCATAATGATTTCATTTTTCAGCGTTGTTTAATGATGCTTGACTGTCAAACACTGCAGTTCTCATTAGTAATAAGAATCCCTCATGTTTCATACCTCCAGTGTTGCTTTAAATTTAAATTTTTATTAGTGTTATCACCCTATGAGTTTTATCACTTCAGAAATTATTTACCCTCATTCATTAATTCTCTATTTCCTGTGTTGCAAGGTAGCATTAAAATGTAGGTAAAATCCTGTGGAATGGGATCCTTGTTATTTCGGTATAACAGAAATGTAAGAATTATATTCATGAACCATCTATGTTTTATACTTATATTCTGCATACAGAGCTCACTTTGGGCCAGGTGCGGTCCATTTTCATGTAAGATCATTAATTATCTATCTGTGCTGATTTGGAGTCTACCTTCAGAAAACGATTTAGGAGAAATGTGTATTATATGTAGTAGGTATACATACAAGAAAACATTCAAAAAATCTTGCAGACATGTTTAGTCCAAACCGTGCTGTTATATAACAGGAAAAAGGTACCAATTTTTAAAATATTGTATGAGCTTAGTTCGCAATTGTTTCAAGCACAGTTTCTTTCCAGTCACCTATTCACGTTTCATTTTCATGAAATGACCCACCTGGGCCGATCTGGAGTCCGGCGGCGTTCAGTCGCAGGAGTGGAGACTAAATTTAAGTTTTAGCTTTGAAACTGAAACTGCAGAACAGTCACGCTGTAACAAGGGCCAACCATCTGCCTGGAAAGAAGCAGCTCAATGGAGCCGTTCGGAGGCAAAAAAAAAACCCCAAAAACAAACTCAGGGACGGTTATAAAAAGATTGGCAAAGCTTTTTGAGGCTTGCTGGTGTTAGCGGGGGACACATTATGTCCATGTATTCAAATTTCAAGGTGTGACAGAACAAAATGTGATGGAGAGGCTGTGAGTTCTAATACTTCCTGAAACCACTATGTTCGCTTCCAGAAATCCATGCCCAGAATGTCGCACATCACCTGCGGTATAGAAAGCAAAAATTTATGAAAAAAAAAATGACTGTACTGTCCCGATGATACTGTCGAATCGAAATTCCTTCATTACACACATCACAGATGAGGTGCTACGTTACTCTCAGCCTTTAATCGTCTAAGAAGCAGTAAGGAGTGAATACGCTGAACGATGAAAAAGCACGTTCCATTATATAAGAGGATATTACTTATCCACTGCTGTGGATTATGTTTGCATAAACAGAAAACCATTATGGCAATTTTGTCGCACTGCGTGCCTTTAAACATCAGGAGGAACCTGCCGTCTGTTCTGTTTGTTTATTAGCATCCAGCTCGCTATTCTAGAACTCTGCCCGGGGTATTCTAAGCACGCTGTCTCTTATCCGCTTCAGTGTCGCGTTTGGCCACGGTAATGAAAACGCTACTGCATCTTTCATCTACGGTTTTATACTGTCTGATGCGGGGCATTTAAGCGGCTAATAATTGCTACCCCACGAGTGAAGCCGGCACAGCGAGCACGGCCTGGCTTCTGAGATCACGCCAAGCGCAAAATGGCAGCAGCCGGGAGAATCATAAAAATATCTGGGCCAAGGTGCGATTTGCCTTATTGATCCAGCGGATCTAATCTCGGCCGATCCCTGTGAAACAGATTGCACTACATCCGTGCTTTATATACATAGGGGAAAGGGCCGTCTGTCAGTGGGAGATTAATGCTTTCCATTAAACATCAGCTCCAGGACTATGCCAATGTATTTTTTTGGCCTGTTTTCTGACCCAGTTTATTGTGGTTTATGTTCTTCCACAGAATATGTGTTTGCCTAACTGTTGTTATCATTTATCTTCTCTGTGGTGATGGTGCACACACACACACACACACACACACACACATTTTTCTTTTTTCGTTTTTCCTCTCCAGGAAGATTGACTCAGTTTGCAATATGCTGAACTCTTAGTTACCCAATCGAGATCATTCCTGTTCTCTCAGCTAATTCAATTGAAAGCTGACACCAATGGATTACTGCTTACTCTGACAGATGATGGCAAGTTTTTGAAAGAAAAATATTACAAAGAGCTGTCCTGAATGAGAAAACCGACAGATAAACCAATTTAGCAAAATTAAACTGAGCCTGTCAACTCAGGGAGTCTCACCAGCATCCGCATTTTGAATGCCAAACTTTTTTATGTTGGTTCTGCATATAGTCTGACACACGCAGGCACGTGTTACATGATCACGCAGATGAATTAATTGTGACCAATTAATTGCATAACAATTGGCTAACTAGACTGGCATAAAGGGCAGGCATGTAGCAGAAACGTTTTAGCGTCAACAGACACTTGAACACCGTATCTAGTGGAGAATAGAGACTGAAAAAAGTAAAACTGTCATCATACGAGAGCCGGAAGCCTGTCCATTAACAAGGGATAGTATTACAGATTGAAACCTTGCTAAACTGATACAGTATACACACCCATCACCTTAAAATTTATGAGATCTAAAGAAGAAAGAGTCTGTTCTATATGACCCAGTGGGAAAGTGTCCTTATAGATTATGACGTTAACCATCCAAAAGCTACCATGAAAAATGGCTACTTTCACCATGCTTAAATAGTCATCATTGATGGTGGGTGGGCCTCCTCTGGTGGCTGGGCCTCCCCTGGTAGGCGGGCCTCCTCTGGGGGGTGGGCCTCCCCTTGTAGGAGGGCCTCCCCTGGTAGGCGGGCCTCCTCTGGTGGGCGGACCTCCCCTGGTGGGCAGCCTCCCCTGGTAGGTGGATTCCTCCTCTGGTGGGTGGGCCTCCCCTTGTAGGCGGGCCTCCTCTGGTGGGTGGGCCTCCCCTGGTAGGCGGGCCTCCTCTGGTGGGTGGGCCTCCCCTTGTAGGCGGGCCCTCCCCTGCGTCCCCACCATCATTGGGCATCTTCTCTCCTTGGAAGCCAGCTGGCCACTCATAATTCCTGGCTCTGATGACTTTCCTCCACTCGCAGCCGTATGGTGATAAAAATGTATGGGCTACTGTCCCATGGCCGCTGAGCCCAGGATCTGTGCAACGAATGTGAACCCCGAGGTTTGGAGGCAGCGTACGACTCACTTCAGCGTACGTCGATCACACGCCAGTCGTTGAGGGAGTCATGATTGATGAGGTGCAATCGGCGAACCCAAAACGGGTAATACGATCTGTCCAACCTCGCATGTGGACTCGGGAAGCAACTTTTGGGTCGCGTGTGTATGGATTTCACAGCTAGGCCTTGCATTGGAGCCTGACTCATCAGGATGGCAACAGTCAAGGGTTGGCAGTAAATTATTATAAGATGTCACTATTGGCCCCTTTCTAGATTTTTCTAAGCATGGGGAGGCCTAGCAGGACATTTTGGGGGCTCCCTGAATCTGCCAGGGTCTCCGTGCCCTCCAATGACCTTGACCGTAGCAGATCGATGAAGAACATTTGCAGTCCCATTTAGACTGACAATATCCTGATTTCTTCCTTATTCTTCTCATCACTTGGACCTCAGTCACAGAACCCCACCCCCCCACCCCTTAAACAATTTGCCACTTTGCTCTCTGCCTGTCCTCCTCGGTAACTTGAGTAGATCATGGATACATCGATCATGGATCTGTTTGGGAGTGTCCAGTCAAAATATGGGTGCTTAAACATCTCCATGAAGTTCCCCTTTAAATCTTCTTCCAGAAGCACCTTTACTCTGCATGATGAGTTGCTAACTACATGACAGATTGACTCTAGTGTGGTGCCTCTCTGATATTCTGCTTCCAACTGTAGACCCGCCTCCTGTATGACATTAAAGTTATGCTCAGGATGTCTGCATATCAAGGTTATAAAAATGCATTGAAGGCCATTCCAGACTTCCACAAAGAAGCTTGTCAAGAAGACAGTTTGGGTTGGCACCATGGCAACTGGAAATAAAGTCTGAAGACTTTCTTCATGAATTCATCATCCATCTGCATGCATAAATGTGAGTCTTGCCACTGTGACCCTGACCAGGAAAGGGGATTAGACGTTGGGTAAGATAGATGATCTGTTGTAGGTGCACAATTCTCATACAAGAGATTTCAGTAACAAGATCTTTGCTAAGGCCTTACTCCCGAATTCCCCATTTATCATCCACCATCAATGTAACCAAATAAACAACATAGAAGTAAACCGTAAATTCTTCACTTAAATGTTTCACACAAAATTAAACCATTTCACAAAATGTTTCTCATTCCCAAATGTGTAAATATTCAAAGAAATCTGGAACCCCAGAGTCTGCCTTTCTGAAACATGTATTCAGTTCTTAACCCCGATTCAATTCTTCTGAATTTTATTATAGCAAAATGATATCTTATAAAGAACTTTGCCGGTGTTACAGTGAAATTCAAGAAAATCGCAAATGGGAAAATAACCTAACCACAGGTTAATTAGGTTAATTAGCTAAGTGTACGTATCCTTTAAAAATGGCCAAGGACTCACTGATATGCTATTTCAGCCAGGAAATGTCGCAGACCAACCTGCAGAATCCCCGATGAGGTCTGACAACGATGCCCTATCACAGCTCTGAACATTTACTCTGAGGGTCTGGTTTGCTTATTCGCATCTGGCATCGCGGCCGCACACAAGCCCTTCATGGTTTGTCCTGAGTTTGAGCGTTTTTTTCCCGTCTGCCTGGTCTTCTTGACCTCGCTTCCATCCCCAGACTCTGAGACCTTTGCCTGCCCACCGACCGTCGTGTACCTGTCTGATCCCTCTGATCACCGACAACTGTGTTGGATTACCCCAGTGTTTACCTCGCTGCCAATCTCGAGTTTTGCCCTGCCCCAAATAAAGCCAGCTTCTCTCCCCGAATTCTTGCAAGAATCCTCCTTACTCGCATTCCCTGACAAGAAATAAGTCAGACTGACCTTTCGAAACAAGACATGTTTCTAGAGACCACGACTCGCACTCCTGTGTATCATTAAAGAGAAACCTTTACTATGCAGAGTTAAAAAGCTGCGGTTTCAATTCATCTTAACGTCGGGGTTTCCTTGGTGGGGGTGCGCTGCCTGTCACGCTAGGGCGTCAGCTATCTGCGCCGTTAGCATCTGTAACCGTGTTCCTGCTTATTGGGTACCCGAGAGAATCATCAGAGGAAGAGAGGAGAGGGGGATATCAAAAGGGAGAGGAATGATAGGTGACAGCATCAAAGGACTGGGCATCTAAACCACAGGGCATCGACTAGACTGAAAAATAACAAACGTGGGTCAGACACGAAGCTGGTATCATCTGTTACAAAGGCAACAGACTGTGCGATTACAAGAAGGAGGAAGTTGAGTTTTTGAGTCGGTGCTGTCTTTCTGGCTGCTGAACAGGCGTCAGCTTGTGTGCTCTTGTTGTTGGCCATGTCTGTCTTCCACGTTTGCCTGACTGAACTCCCCGAGTACTACAATATGGCCCACACTCAGCAGACTCCGTGTTCAGCACCCGGCCGGCCGCTGCCCAGTCCTCCACGACGAGTCAGCCACACACGCTGGCCGCATGGCCGACCGGATCAGCTATCTCTTAACGACAGCCATGCTAGCCCTCCGTCCACGTCCTGCGATGTTCTCTCTGTCCCTGACTGTGTTTGTGTTTCCCCCCACGTGCCGTTCAGCCGTGTACGTGTTAGCACATACGTGTTAAGCGCAAATGCCTACCTGTGAGTGGTACAGTAGGTGACAGAATGGCATGCTATACAAGCTGTCACCTGCCTCAAGATTTGACAGATGATGGATGGATGGAAAATACTTGAAGATTTACAATCATGATTTAGCATTTGTTTAGCTGTGGTTATGCCCTATATGAATGTGACATGTAAGCACAATTTCATAGGAATATTATCGGACTCCACGTTCCACACACCAGTGTCTAATTTAGCGAGAGGGCAGTCTCAGTAACGGTGAATCATTAGGATGCATGTAAATCAAGTCACAGTGGTAACTGCTGCAGACAGGATGTGGGGAATCACGGTAAAGTGTCTTTTAAATGTTGAGAATGCTTCTAAGCAATTTAAGTCAGGTGGTACATCTGACTCCAGATCATATCGGCCTTACACCCGACAGTAGTGATTCCAGCTGTGCTGTAACAATTTTAGATAAAAAAACAAACTAAATTAAAAGTGATTTCAGTCAGGTAGTACATCTGAGCCCCGACAATATGGGCCTTAAACCCAACACTATAGATTCCATCCATGCAATAAACAACTTCAGATGTATAAAGAAAACACACACACACACGCACACACACACACACACACTGTGGTCTTGTGAATCTTAATTTTAGGGCTGTTAAGTAAATGCTTCTGCTTTATTACGTGTGAAGTGCTTTGAGTAAATGTACAATTATTAATTAACAGAATTTAAGACCAGCCACCAACAGTGCTGTATTCCAAAACTATTTTTCAATGTAGGAAAAAAATAAAGCACAGACTCTTCTCGGGTTACGATGGTCCATGTTACGATATTTTGACTTTGCGATGCGTAAATCTTTTCCACTTTCAGTACATTATTCAATAAATTGCACAAGATAGTCGACATTTTTTTGTAAATTAGTCTTTATTTTAATTATTTTGCCCAACTGTAGGCTAATGTAATTATTCTAAGCATGTTTTTAGGGTAGGCTAGGCTAAGCTATGATCGCCTTACGATATTTTCACCATACGATAGGTTTGTCGGGACGTAACCCCAGCGTAACCTGGGGAGAGGCTGTATATGCATATTAAGTGAATCAAAAAATTACCATGAGTTCTGGATCTGAAAAATGCTTAATTTGTGTTGTGGAAAAACCCTTAAAAAGAGCAGAAAGACATACAATAGAAAAGATGAGCATACAGTAATTCATAGAGCCATCATCCACGTTGACGGATATTAGCACCTCACAGGAGCCCGTCGACTTCAAAGCAAAGCGAGCAGACTTGAAGGGCAGATGTTCTTCTTTAATTGCTCTGAGGAACAAAGTGCTTAAACGGACTCAATACTCATTTGCGTTGAGTACGTTGGAAATAGGCCCCCGAGACTTTGAGCAGGCAAATAGATTGTATCACCGCTGGCTGATGTGTACTGGAAACTTTTATCATTGATCATTTGCAGGAGATTAAGACATGAGACAACTTGGGAAATCACTTTTGAATTCAACAAAGGGTACTGATGTAAACAGGCAGAAATTCCCAGCCCTAGGTACCGCAATCTCGCGGTGATTGGCACGCGGATGGCATAAACGATACGGAAATTGATTGAACTTTCCGCGCATTCAAATCCATTTTCGTTCCCAAAATGTGCTGGTATACCTTGCTAAGCTGTGAGTCATTACTGCCTGTGATCTTCTGGATACACAAATCATTTTTCCACTCATCTGAAAGGGAATAGCAAGAGGTAACCTTTTTGCAGATTTTGAGCGTGTCGTCCTCTGAATGATTTCCGGATCAGGGAAACATCCAGTGCCAATTCCCGGTATATCAAAGTTTTATATGATACTATAAAAAATTGAAAGGTAGATGCAAACATTACATTGTTTAGGGGTGGCCGAATGCTTAGGGAAATGTGCTTATGACTGGAAGGCTGCTGGTTTGAATCACCAACCAGCAAAGTACATCTGAGGTACCCTGCGCTCCCTTGCATTTTTTCCACTTCGTTCTTATTAATTTTATATTTGTGTATAATTTGAAATTTCAGAACGTAGAATGGAAGCTCGGGGCTGAATTATACATTACAATGGTGGTAAGCAGCCGTCTATGTAGACACTAGGGTCAATGAAAACCAGGTGGTCTTGTAAAGACACAATTAACATAAATTATCAGAGAGTTAAATAGTGGCATCTTGGTGGATTAAGCGATGCTCGCAGAGTTTCCGTTGTTTGGGATTTTGTCCTTTTCTTGAGTGCAAACAGAGCTGTTTGCTGCATGAGGGATTTCTGCTAAGCCTCTTTGATTAATGACACACTATCAGTCTGCAACAGGTCACAGCATCTCAGGGAAAGTCAGCCTGGCATCTATCCATGCTGTCGTATGCTGCATTTAGGTTGTCTTGAACTATGACATTCCTAAATAACTTCTTTTGCTGCATTATTATCAGTTCTATTACATGACTATTCTTACAAAACAAGTAAGTAACTAGAGGATTTTATCATTGCTCTCGCATAGGTATTTTGGTATCCTCCTGCAGTCCAAAGACATGCATAAATTGGTGTCTCAAAATTTTCCATACTGCTTGTGTGGACTGGCATCCCATCCAGGGTGTACCCCAGCCATGTGCATGCCAAGTACTTCCCAGCCAGTCCATTAGGGGGCAGTGTGTGGCTCAGGGGATTAAACCTGTGTGTCTGTGATGAGAAGGTCTCCGGTTCAAAACCACCCTCTGCACGTCTGCTATTCCGTGAGTGAGGCCCTTGACCCCCAGCTGCCCTTCACAGCCAGCTCACTCTCACCTACAGAAAGCAAGTTGGGGGGGGGGCGTAAAGAGAATTTCCTCACTGAAATCAATAAAGTATCAATTACTTTAAAAAAAAAAAAAAATCAGTTCTCAATTACCCATTGTGAACATCATTTCATTAGTTAGCGATTAATCCATTTTCTGATACTTGGGGTCTATGATGGGACTGTGCTTGTCACTGGAGCACCTTTGTGTGAATCACTGGCATCAGAATGGCCTCGCAAAGATATGTTTATTTCTCCCATTATGACGTGGAAGTCAAATTACGGTGCATGCTGATTGGTGGGTCGAGTGACTGCTAGAGTACTAGTTAAAATGCTACAGGATATCACGTGGTAGCCTGGAAAAATACCAGTGAAAACCAACATTTAGTCGCTACAAATTATTAAGATACAGAAAGGTAGGTAATGTTATATATGTTGTAATTCTGAGTGGGAATACAATTTGTAGATCGGTGTGAATGTGTGTGAAGTGAGTATTAGGATTTTATCTGCCGCAGAGCCCAAAGGCCGACTCAGCTATGATGTTTTGGTCACGGGGGTTCTGTTGTAAAGCATTTTTCACATCACGTTCAAAATTTAATCAATGCCTGTTGGGTAATATGGCATTTGTTGCCTTGCTGGTAATTGAAGGTAATTATCACGTCACTGGAGAGACGCAGGGCCACACAGCTGCATTCACTTTACAAAGTGGTCACATGGTCAGAGGTGGAAGGTCTTCTGAGGAGGACAGCTGACATGTTCTGACGCTTTACTGCATGTTCTTCCTTGGTGCTACTAAATGATATAGAGGAAAATAGCAGGTTAGCAGGTAGTCCTATTTTGCACAAGAAGAGTGTTATTTAAATATGGTGGGAGGAGACAGAATGAGTTTCCTGGTGCTGTCGGGTGCAATTTTCAGTAGCTGTTTCAAAATGATTCCATTATACAGTCCTGTAATCACGTCATGTAAGTACAGGTGCTACAGTGGCAAATTTATGATGAATTTCTGTTAAGAAGTCAATTACGTTCATTTTTACAGAAGGTGCTTCCTTCTGTAATAGAGTTAAAAAGAGGAGCTTGAGTTCATTTCAGGCTCCACAGTGGTGTTGCTTTTGCAAACCTGGTTAACAAACATCAAGTCTGTTGGTTTTAGGCTTGGTCACTTTTTATTTCTCAGTTTTAGGAAGCATTTCGTCGCAAGGTACTGTACATGTTGCAAAAATTTTTGTTTCTTAACAAGCTGAAATGGGTCTGAGTACTTTTTGAGTTAGAAAACCAGTACTTTATTGGGTCTGTTGTCAGCCACAGTAACAATGCATAGTGTGATACCACCGCATTATGTAATAACCTAACAAAGTGTCAATGAAATCATTCATCTTGGTTGTTTATTACATAATGCACAGTATTACATTTTCCTTATTTATAAGTTCAGCTTCCGCAATACAGTATGTAATAATTTATTACAAAACGTAGGGAAATGCACTACACATCGCATTCAAGCTGTTTATTACAAAATGCAGGTGCTATTACAAAACGAAGTGAAAACTTGTTACAATTTGTTATTACATAATGCGGTAATATTACATAATAAGTTGTTACAGCCCCATAGAGGCATCGTTGGGGTACATTTCAGTTACATCAGTGGCAACATCCACAAACCAGTGATTCTGTTACTTAAATGTCTGTTATTGTTTATTTCGGGGGGGGGGTCCTACTAATATCAGAAGTATTTTGGAGTATGGATTAAATCTGTAGATTATGAAAAGTGCAATTCACCTATGGAATGTTCCAGTAGGGATAAACATTGGATATTAAAAATGCAGGTTACCAGATTGTGTTTTAACTACGTCTTTCTGGGTCAGCACACTCTCGTGTTTACGATATGTATGACCTTTGACCGGAGCATTTTCGGGAAAATAAACTGAACTGGATCAATCCATTATAATTGTAATGCCATTCAAGCATATAGCTAGGTAGTAACGTTACCAGTTTGAACCCCCATCTAAATCTGGGGACCCCCCCTCCCCCATTACTGAATTCTCCTGAGGGGGACCCCTCCCCTGGTCAACGGAAAATACTGAGGGTCAGACTCCCCCATGAAACATGGCTACGGCCCTGGATCCTCTGTAACGCGGGAGCACCTCTGCCTTCCTGTCAAATACTGTTCGTTTTCACTAACTTTGATGCTTAATGGGTCGAACCACGTGCCAAAATGTTGGAGGGGTGGGTGCAGCGTCTGGAAAGGCGTCTGTCGGGCTGCTTTGCTAATCAAGTGGTTCCGACGAAGCTGGTAAACCAGGTTTTCAGGGAAGCGCAGCTAAGCTGGCCCAGAGCAGGGCGAGCACGAGCCGACACAGTGAAATAAGTGTGCAGCGGCATAATTACTTGGCAAGACGAACGCCGAACGAAAGATTTGCATGTGCAGAGACTGTAAAATTTCTAAATGGAAGTTGGGATAAACACATGGAAGAAAAGCATGTGGATAACTGACTCCTACTGTGCGGTGATTCAGCCCCTCTGCAGGACAGTGTGTAATATAAGCACCCTGGCACTGTATTTACAGCACAGAGCTCGTCTACAGTCAGTAATAGTCCCCTAATTGAAAGTGTCCTGTTACCCCCTGCTGTACTGTGCACAGTCTATCTAACAACTTTAAACCTGAGAAAGTCTTTGGATGTGTCTTTGGGATGGCAACTTCTCTGCAGTCTGCAACTCAGACACTTTATTGTGCGTTCTTAAATTCTTATTCTATGTTGCTTTTTATTTTTTTATTATGTTCTTTTGTTGCTTTACCTTAAAACAGAAGATTTGAAATTATTTGTCCCAGTCTTGTTTCCTGTTAAACTGTACAGTTAGAGCACAAATTAGAGCACAGATTTGTCATTAAACAGACTAACTTACAGCAGCGCACTGTAAATTGTCCTAAATGGAATCAGGCACGTACATCCAAATAAAATTCATCACGCGTGAATCTAATTACACTTCTGTTAGAGAGTTAATTATGATTTTTCCGTATACTTCCGTCGTACTTAATTCTCTTTGCTCGTACTGTTTGTGTAATAGCATTCATGAGCCCATAAATGTATGATATGCGTAGGCCAATATGTCCACACAGAATTGTTATTTCAAGATTGTCAATGTTTTGTTGGTCGTGTTTAACAAACGCTTTAATACGCGCCTGTGTATTTAGTCAAACTTAGTAGTAGTACGTCTAACAGTATACAAAAAAAATAATCGAATACGTGCAATACGTGAAGTGGAAACAAGTAGCTTAGACATTACATTTTATATGATATTTTTTTATTGATATATTTTTCGTTGAGTCTTTGAAGCTTCATCTGTTACAAAACAAGCGTTTTAAAGCTTCAAAGTCCGAATGTAGCTGCACGACACGGAGACAGCGTTAACGGGCAGCATTCGGTAAAATGTTAACTACAAAAGCGACTTGTTTGAGAGTTTACAAAGAAACGCTGCCGCATGGTTCTGTTTTAAAAGGTGCGCCGGGGGGGTTGAAGCGTGTTATTTCACAACAGGGTTCAAGGGACAGAGCGAATGAGGCTCATCGCTCTCTGCTCCGCTACCTGGGGTCTAGATAATTAGGTTCAGGACAAAAGGACGGAGGTCTGATTTTATTTGGAAAAAGTGCGAGCCACCAAGTAAAAATATTGTTTTGTTTTCTTGCACTTATCACTGTAAGTTAATAAAAAAAAAAGCTCACAGGAGGGTTTGTTATATGGGCAGAGGTCTGCCTAGATGTGATATCGCATATTAAAATTAGATATATTTATGTAAGCAAACATATACAGTATATGTGACGACTGCAGATGGGTTCTTTAAAGTGCTGTATTTGGGCAGTGTGTCACAGGCAGCCGGTACCCTCAGGCAGCGTTGTCCTAAAATAATTTGTAGCCAGTGGAAATTCTGCTTCTAGAGAGCCAGCCAGCAGGACGGAACGGAAAGGTGATGCTGATGCATCTTATCTTGTTATGTAAACGTGCCATTAGATCTTAGAACGTCTGTTTTGATGGTTTAAGTGCTCCAGGTTACAGTTAGGGCACATACAGATGTGTGAGGGCAGCACTCTCTCTCCCTTCAGACGCATATCCATTAAAAATTAAATCTGAATTAAGTTGTACAATAGCTCCAGCCAGAAATTAGCGTGGATTAAAAAAAATACTTTTTTTTTTTTTTTTTTACGTTGGCTTTAATGTCATTGTACATACAGTGGCTGCATATTTCAAAAATAATATTTAAACTAATATAAAGCACCATGCATAACATGACAAAAAAAGAAAAACTATTAGATTTTGGTAACAAATGGAGGCTCATTTGCTTACAGTATATATAACATTATGCGTGTCTCTCGAATCTGACCAATGGAAAACAGTAAATAAAGTGGATAATATAGCTAGGTGACGAGGCATATGGAGAGACGAGGTGGTCACTCTTTTTCTCACTTCCGGGTGGCTGCAGAAAGCTCTTGCTGAACTGAGTAGACACAGAGCATGCCTGGAGAAGAGAGCGAGAGCAGACCTTCCTGCAAGACTGTTTGATCTTTGCATGCCATATGCTTCTAACCCCGTGTCCAGCTGCCCCTATCCCGCCCTACAGGAACAACCTCATTCCCGCAAGCCGTGATGACACTGTAAGATTTCGTCGCACGGATTCACGAGACAGGGAGTTGTAAGACAGGAACCTCGACATGCGTGACCACCTGTAATTAAGCATGCTATAGTAAGTTAATGTTATTCAGCAAACCAGCCTGTCCTCACCTAATGTCATTCGAGTGTCTGACTTCTTCCACGAGGTGCTCGTAGGCTATAACAATATGCAAATACATTCACGGGAGACAAAGGATAGAACAATCAAGGTGGTCGAAAGACAGCCCTCTACTGGTGGTTGTCATTGTCTTGTCTTACCACAATACCCCGTGTAAACAGATGTCGTCAAGGAAACCTGAATTTTGACAGTGGAAAGGCTGCAGGCTTATTTTAGTTGAAGGAAAGAAGTATGTTAGGTTAGAATGCTCACAATATAAATAAACAAAAAAATCTGGTCCTAATAACAGACATTGTTATTGACGTCTCGTCCCAACCACAATTGGTCAGAATAATATTTTTTAGTGTTACTTTTCCCAAAAATAAATGTTGCTACTAAGCTCAGAATTGACATTCTTCGTGAAGCAAGCAGCCATCCAAAATAATTTCGTGTATTGTGATGTGTTGGATCAGAGTCTCAGTTCTGTATGCTTCAGCACAGAAGTATGTAAAATGAGTCAGCAGTCACATGCGAATTCAGGATCTCCACATCTTAGATTAAAACCTCCATTATATCCATATCTGAAGGACTTTTCTTCACGTAACACCAATGGAGGGTTAGCGTTAATGCTAAATGCTAAGGGACGGGGGTGCTGGGGGCAGGGGGAAGCTTGTGGAGGGGGGGTCCCAGCTGGGGGCTTCCTGGAAAGGTTTTTCTCAGCGGAGAAGCAGGATTGAGTTATACATCTCCAAGCGCTTAATAGTAACAACAGATTTGAAGGGCCATTTTCAACCTCTGTCCTGGCAAAGAAATCGTCGATCCTGAACTCATTAGATTATGAATACCCTTTCATCCTTTCAGGGGAAGCTAGCTTTAGTGTGTTTAATGCGACGGGTACGACGAACACTTGTGAACGTTCGCTTGAGAAATGAATGTCAAGAGTGGCTTCAGGTTGCCGCTAAAAATCAGCGCGCGGTTTGCTAGCTTGCCTGTAATCAAGGAGCCTTGTTTTCTGCGATGCCACCTGCTCCCTCGAGGATTGTCACGGCAGCTTCCCGCGATCTCCTCCAGCACATCGAAAGTTACGGAGGAACATGGGAACTATATTTAAGCTGCATGAAGGAACATTGCTGTGTGATATCTACACGTCTTGGTGGTGAAGTCATGGAAGTAACTGCTTTTTGGCATCAGGGAATATTTTAGGGACACCGGATAGTCCATGTCAGGGAGGACACTTTGAGCCAGGACGGGATATGTAAATTACAATTTCAATCAAAAGGACCTGGTTCTTGCTGTGTGCTGATTGGTCAGTCTCCTGTAAAAATGCATGTGTCACTAATGTTACTGTCAAACAGCTGAATGAGTCGTTCGGTCAAGGAAACAAACCAGTCAAAGTACAAGAAGAACTGAACTCCTCAGCCAAGCACAGGAGCCTTTCAGTTTAAAAGTAGCTTGTAAAACCTGAAGTAGCTCATAGTGTCCCTCCTGACATGGATTATCCGGTCAGCCTAATTATTATGAAGGTGCAAGGTCTCCGTTGCCTCAAAGCTGAAGATCTCTTTCAATTACACATGTGGTTGAAATAAGTTTCATGGTTGCGGTTTTATGGTCGCTCACTTTTCTACCCTAAACCTAACCCCTAACCCTAACCCTGGTGGGGGCCCTAATCTTAACTGGGATCCCTAACCCTAACCTTCACCCTAACCCTACATAAAACCCCTTGCCCCAGTTTATTTATAAAGATAACACTTTTTAGGAATACTTTCCTGTCATAATCATGCTCTGTATATCCTAACACTTATCTTGGCTTCTCTATTCTGAATAGTTAATACTGACCCCTAGGGGGCATGGTCATTGAGGTCAGTTTGATCCAGACATATGTCTGCCATTACTTACCTCCCAGTGAGGTCTTCAGTACTTTTTTGTAATTCAATATTTTAATACAATCACCATTAAGGGGCATAGTCATTAATATTTAGAAAATTGCCGTCGTCACCATCACCGCTATCACCGCCATCACCATGGTAACCACCACCGTCGTCATCACTTTTCTGTTCACTTAATATCTAGCCCTGATAGGACACCCTGACTTCAGATAATGCCCTCTCTGGGATTATAGATGTTTGAATCATTGAGCGTTAAACATGAATTACATCCCCCACACTTGTGTGGCCTGCATATTTAATTAGGATTATACCAGTGGTATTTTTTATTTTTTTTTCGTGGTCGGAGTGGAAGGTTTGCCCTGACTAATCACAATAAAGCACTTGAGTACTTAGAATACCGGAGCCTGAACAGCTGTAGCTGTAAAATTGTCCCGTGGTGACGTCGACATTCACGTTGAGTCGAACAAGAGTTGCAGTAGCATATCTATTTTAATAAAAAATAATCCAGATCGTTCCACTGCCCCTTTAAACACATTGATGCCCATTTCTTAGACAGAGGAGTCATTTTTCTGTGTTACTTATTCTAATAGGATGTTGATCTAAACGCTGAGCACCATAATGCTCTATAAAGAATCAATAGAAATCAGATCAATGGGTTTTGTCAATTTAGAGGTGAAGGTGAATGCACTTCTAATTCCCAGAAATGATGGTCTGATCGAGTTAGCAATTATTAAAGACCTGGCTATTTGATTTGAGTGGGAAAAACATTTAGAGGAAGGTCTGTTGTGATCTAATAATTGAAGTGCATGATTTAAACTCCAGAGAACGCGAAGCTCCCGTCGGATTCAACGGAGGCCAGTCTGTACGTTCGATGTTTTCACTGCCCTCCTGACTAGAAATGAATTAAAGCTTCGGGTCTGATTATGACACACATATGTGCAGTACTCTTGTTTACTGCATGGATTTTGAATGCAACTTGGTAGACATCGCACGCTAAGTCCATAATTACGCATTTTCTGAAATCCGTGTATGGGTAGTGCATTGTGAATTTAAGATTTGTTTACATTCTTTCTGCATTTTGCTATGAGGGGGGGAAGTAGCCCCCGAACTTGGGGTGCCGATATTCAGCAGGCTTTCTGTCCTTCCTGGTCTCTGATGATCCACAGCTGGGGGTGATCTACAAAGCAAGATTTCTCAGTTAGCTACCTGAACTTACGGTAGAAGGCATGATCGCCCAATAGGAACGCTCCTTACCTAAACTCTCATTGGACAATCATGGCTTCTAGCTTATGATAACTGAGAAATCTTGCTTCGTGGCACACCCCGATATATCAGGAAGCTAGTAACTCATCAGGTAGGATAGAAAATCCGCTGGATACCAGGACTTCAGGATCAGGACTGTCTACTGCTGCGCTATAGAGTTTGCTGCCTTTTTGTCCTCTCATGCTAGGCCAAAAAGCAGCTCATGCTAAAATCTCAATGCTGCAATATTGTCTAATGGGAAGAATTAGCAGCATCTACAGTGCAATGATAAACATTATTAATCCTTATGTACAGCCGTGGAAAAAATTAAGAGACCACAGCGCAATTTTTTGTGTCACTCATTTCTCAATTTATGGGTGTGCGTCTGTGAATAATATGTTTTTTTTCTTTTTTTTTTTCTTTTTTTTAAGCAAACTCCAGCCTGGCTCTTCCCTGCTTCTCATTAATGAAGGCCTTCTTCCTTGCTTTATGGGACTTCAGTCCTGCTTCTAGGAGCCTGATATGAACTGTCCTAGCAGTGCACTTCACACCTGCACTTAATGTTTCCCATTCCTTTTGACTGTCACTTGATGTCATCCTCCGATTCATGAGAAACTGTTGGATAAGTTAACAGGCACCTCTGGCATTAGAAAGTCACTTTCACCCTCTACCTGGCTGGTTTCTGGTTGTTCCCAGTGTCTCCTGCTTCACTTTGTTCTTGTGTTCTGCTGTCTTTGAGCCTGGAAGCAACCAGACATGCAGGCTTCTGCCAGCAGAACCAGGATTAAACCAGGATTTAAAAATGCAGATTTAAAAAAAAAATATATAAAGGGGTCTCTTAATTTTTTCCAGAGCTGTATATTGGACATGCATTTAAGATTGTTTGAATTTGAACTTAAACTATTATACATGGGAAGTAACTCATTTTTCTTAACAATACGCCTGAAAGAAGTCTTTGGAGGATTCGTCATTAAGGGCAATCTTGTACTTTTAAAGAACAAATGCAGTTGCCATAGGCAAAAGGAACTTTTTTTTTTCTTTTCCTTAGGAGAACAAAGTGATGTAACAAGAAATGTTCCACTATTGAAATTCTTTACTTGTTTCTTTTTGTATGCAATGTTAATTATCTTGTTCTTCAGACAAAATTGTAATTAGTGTCTTCCCGTATACCCGATACGTTTCTAAGGTGTACCAGTTTCTTTTATTACTACATCTTCTAATTACCAGGTTTTTTTTGGTATGTTATGTGTGTTTAATATGCCGTAAAAGTTTTTTTTCCCAGTAAGAATTTTTTTAAATAGACCACAGACACGTGTTCTAACCTTTTCATTGGTCTGACCTGAAAAGCAAAGCACATAAAAAAATACTCAAGAACAAGAGCAAATGCCTGTAAAGTTTCCCAGCAAATCGCAATCGATTTGTTAGTCATGATGTACAGCCTGATGTAGGTAATGCCTTTAGTAAATGACGAACAGTGAACAGAGTGAAAATAGTGAACAGAGTGAAAATAGTGACCCAAAGTGAAGACAAGGAGTTACATCCGGCTTCTGAATGAGAAGCCTGGACTCTGTCCTCACCTGTCACTGCTGAAATCTGGATTTTAATCCTTTGTGTATTCGGCTGCCCATAGACTGTCCATAAATGATTCCCAAGCAAAGAGGACAGAGCTTTGGCAAACAGCGCACAAAAATTGCAATAAGCTGTTGTGTAAACACATGATTTCCCAACGTAAACGCTGGCATCTTGTCCTCATTTCCCAGTGCTATCAACTAAAGTTTGAAAATATTCCCTGAAAACTTTACTGCTTTATTCCTTAGGTAGTTTCAGCCCGGAGGACGTTGGTCTTCTTTTTTGGGGGAGGTGTGTGTCACGGTAGGTCAGGCCTCTGCGCCTGTGATTGAAAAGTCGCTGGTTCGAATTTCATGGTTGGCAGAATTGCCATTGGGCCCTCGACCGAGGCCCTTAACCTCCTGAAAAATACCCTAGGAACGGCAGATGAATGCCTGCACTCGGACCCTGAGCTGTGTGGGTAGGATATACAGAAAGAACTATTGCAATGTTCTTGCACAAACGACAAATAAAGCATCACTTCATACAGTGCCTCTTGGCTCTTCGTAACGACATGGAGATGAGATCCTAACCCACGTAAATTGTTTCTACAAGCCACTGTTACGTCACGCAGAACTTCGCCCCTGTCTTACAGCTAACATCTTCAGCCTTAGAGGACCGCGGGTTTATACCTGGCAGGGCAGTGTCTGTGATAAAAGCAATTATGTGAAGCTGTCGATTGACTCACCCGCCTCCATTTATAGAAGATGCTAGAAAAATCTTAACGGTGAACAACAAGGATGTTGCATACGATCTTCTGACAGGGTTTAGGGCTGGAAATGGAAAAAATAAACCATATGAAATAAACAAATGCTCCCAGTTAAAATAATATGCAAAAAAGAATAAATAAATAAATAAAGTTGAATCAGATGTCTCTTTTTAGATATCGCTTGGCAAGTGCAATAGCATGGTTAGCCCTGGATGGTCTTATTTGCGGACTGGGTTTATTTGAAAATAATTATAAGTTTGCCCAAGTTTGCTGGTGGAAAGCCAAACCCTTCAGGGTGATAAAAGAACTCACTGTCCTGATGTTCCTCTTTTTCTCCTCAATGGTTAATTTGCGGCACACAGCACTCATAAAAAAATGCTGAGCTACAATTAAATTGTGCTTTATTGGTAGCTGTAGAGGTCAATCGCCGAGCGCCGCGATAGAGGCGTATTAAGAAGGAGGGAGCGAAGCGCTTTCGAGATGAAGGCCGAGATATTACTCGCAGTGATGCTTTCATGATGAAACACCCGGGAGGGAATGGAAATCTGCCAAAAGACGGCGATCCCAAAAGCCCCATAAGTTTTAGGATTTCTTCAGAGATGCTTGGCATTTCTGGTCATAAGTGAGACAGAGAGGGTGAAGCCTCCAGGAAATCCATGCCCACTTGGAAGAAAAACCAAAAAACAAAACAAAGCAAAGCACAGCATATACACTTCACACCTAATTTTTCCAGAATGTTTTTGGCACTTACGAAAAGGTACAGTATCACGTGACCTGATTACATCCCTGTTTAAACACAGCCCTGTTTGATAAGATACAAATGTGCCTTGTTCTAGCTACTAAATTAGCCTCACCTTGATTAACAGTGAAAATGGAAAATAAATAAATGAATAAAGTGTCATCGTTCATTAGATATGTATATGTAGACATGCATGAATGGACGCCTATAGCTATTCGCCGGGATTTGGTTCGTCTTTCATATATCCCTGTGGATCTCCCCTCAACTGGCACGAGGCCAAAAACTGACAGACAATTTTAACGTGTCACTCATACTTACGCAATTGTTTAGTGCCGTCTGAGGATAATAAAAGGGGCTCGCATCAGACAGCCTTGGGCGCCTTTCCGAATTCTTCTCAGCTTCTGCGGCACAAATTGAGATGAGCCGGGCAGAATAAATTAGGATTCCGCTTGATCCATTAATCCGTAAAGACAGTGGCGAGGGAACTGGGAATATTGATTGTGCCTCGGTTGTTGACAGTGTCGGTATGGACGGGCTTCCCTGGAGAGCGCGGTGCTGTTTATTGCAAATAGCCACCTGGAAGAGCAGATGAAAGATAACTCAGACGCTCAAGGGGGGAAGGAAATATAACGGTAAGTTTAGCTATGGAAAATTTAGCTGATTGCTAACGTCACTCTTTGAAGCACATTCAAGTGTTCCCATTCATGTTTTGAGGCCTCTCTGCTTACCTCACAAGGAATTTGACCCGTGAGTCGCGAGGTCGTCTCCATTGCTGCTGTGATGTCACACCTCCCTGACATGGCTCATTGTGATGCGTTCAGCGCAACCGAGAGCTCCCGGATTACACCGGGCGTCCGCTCAGAGCGGCCGTCTCCGATTTACCGCCAAGCCGCCAGTCGTGTTGGCGTCCGACCTGCCGATTTTAAGAGTCGCCCTCCTTGCAAGCATCCCTGTGCTCTCCGCTTTAACCGAATCTCTTTTCTCAATGGCTCTGACATCCCTCTTAGGCATGGACGAGACACGGGCTGACCCCAAGACCTCGTGAAGTTCTGCGAGAGCACTGGGGCAGCACCGATGCGAGCCTCGTCAATATTGCATGATGTTCCGACTGGATCGGTGTCGGGACATTTGCCTGACACCCCGCTCTTTAGGCACTGGCTGGAACAGCTCTAGATACATCAGAGGACCCAATGTGTGGGGGTGGGAGGAGGGGGGGGGTCATGATGCCTGTGTTTTGTGATATTTATGGGTGCCGGACTCGATTCTTAGCTCTTTATTTCAGTTCTTTGGGGCGACGGTGGTGGTCACCACCAGCAAATAATGCCCATTTTCCCAACTCACGCCAAAAGGAGCCTTTCGAGCAGCTGGTTCGTCTCGGTTTAATTCCGAGTGAGAGCTGGAGTGTTCTGCCCCTGGGGGACGTCACCTTGGTGATTCGCTGTTTTGATTTAAAAATGCGAAAGGAGAAAAAAAGCGACGTACTGTAGGAAACTCAAGGCCTTTGGGACGGCAAACAGACACACGGGACCCTGGGACTGAAGGATTCGATGGGGGATTTTTCTTGGAATATGAATGGGGGGTTAGGGGGAGGGGCTTATTGGACTGAAAAGCTTGCCTCTTTGCTTGGTGCCCGAATGATTGAAAATGGCCCCCCGTCACCTAGTTGGTACGTTTAACTGAGCAGGATCCCTCCCTCCCGCCCCGGTCGAGGCTCTGACTCCTGAAAACTCTCTGGTTGGCCCTGGTGAACAACATTTATAGCAACCGTGTATCCCAGGAAGTCTCTATACCGCGGCGGCCCGCGATCCCGCGTCTTATCGGCGCTGAGACCTGCCGTGCTCGGCGGCAGATCCGACGGAGCATAAAATATCCTATATTAGGATTCGACGGCGACACCGTGGCGAGACGCGGTGCCGAATTGGCTCCCGGGGACACGGGCTGCGAGCTCGCCAAGGAGAAGAGCCTCTGTCAGAGCCACCCCAGGATGACAAATGTCAGAGGGGGCCGCCGCTGACTGATTAATGCACTCTCAGAGGCAGCTGTTAAATGATAGAGTGGCGACGCCAGCCACAGAGGAATGTCACACACGAACAGACTCCGTAAATTGCCTGGATAATCCACACAGGCATGCAGGTAGCAGAGCCAGCTGTCGAGGATGGGACGAGTGAATAGGGGGGCAGAGCGGGGTGTCACGGAGTACCTTTCAGCATACTTTGCCACTGCAGGGGGGCGACTATGCTGGAAAGAACCAGGACATTCTCTTCTTGTGGTTCCTGAGGTTCTTCTTAGTTGCCTCAAGACTACAGTCATCCAGGGAACAGCTGAAGGATGGAGGGAAGATTATCTTTGGTCTCTTCGTATGTTTTATTACGGACTTTTGACGACTGTTGATTTTAACTCATTATTTATTTAAGTACAACCTGTATGATCATAATAAAGGCTGTATTTATCACCGGGGTTGAAAGGTGATGTCATTATGATGTCATTATAAGGGTTTATATAATGATATTCCCTCTCAGATGACATCATAACCCTAACCATACCTCTACTACCTTGCAAATCAGGGAACATGAAAAAAGAAAGTGAATTTTGGTGCATTTTCATATTAGGGCTGGCAGTCCTACATCCACGATATATAAGCTACTTATTATTGACATGATGATGCATTTTCTGTTCATATGATCCAATATATGGCCAGTGAGCCCATTCCTGCAGTCCAGAACTAGACATTAAGTGAAGATAGCCATGGCAATGAGAATCCATTAAATGCATTTCATACAGTTGGCAGTGTCATATCTGCAAGCCAAAGAAAAATTTGGAATTATGATTCGCGTTTACATAGCATAATGTGTTTCTGAGATATTGCTGGAGTGTTTTTCATAAAGACAAGGGGAGAATCGATAAGAATGAGAACCAATGAGAGGAGAAATGAGATAAACAGGAGCTTATTATAAAATATCACATATTTGAGGAATGAAATGTGTTGATACTATATCCGTACTGTATCTAATATGAGGTATCAGGCATTTCATAGGGGTAATATGATGGCGATTCTGCATCGCAGACCGTGTAAACTAAACACTTGTGTCAAATGTGTAATTGTGACTTCCGTGGCATAAATTTAGGCTGAAGGTTCCTTGGGGTACAAAGTCGTGAGCCAGATGGCACTCTCACGGCCCATAATGCATTGCTAAAATGCCTATGACTGTGAGGTGCTTGGGACATAACTTTTGCGGGTGGGTTACATTTCAGCCGAGCGCCTGCGGATAGGGGGATGACACGGACCAGATGAGGAGAAAATCCAGGTCTGGAGATAAGAGCGCGCTCTTCCGTTATTTCGGCGGGATTGATTTCGGCCATCTTTCATCAGAAGTCTGTCCTCGGCTGTTCATTCTAATCAGTCGCTGATAACTTCTGACTTAGAAAGCAGAAATCTCCAGCGGTCGGCTAAAACTGATCTCTTTCCTCTGGTGGCTTTTTTTTATGTTTTGCGTGAGCAGCCCCTGCAGCAAAAAACATTACCCAGAATGCCACCTTCACAATCATAACCAGCATCATCATTATAGTTATCATTATTAATAGCAGTAGTAATATTATACATTATAATTTGCAATAGTCACATTATGATATTATGAAACAAATATCTTACTCATGTTGTTAAATATCAACACAAAGCAATCTATTAGGATGAGCGTTGATGATGATGATTAATTATTATTATACATTTTAATTTGCAATTTAGGTATTATGAACCAATATATTTTTTCTACCATTAACTACGAAGATAAAAAAATCTGTTTGGATAAACCCAAAATACAGTAGATCTGTCAGAAGACTAAATACCTTCCTTTATGTTTATTTGACATATTGACATCGTTTTATTTGTGTGTTATAATGTATTCACCTCACTGACTGGAGGTCACGTGATTGCAGTTACGGGATTGGATAGGACAAGGTGAGCCACTTGGCTAATGATCATATGACTGCTCACAATTGAGAGCTAGAACAGAAAGATTAGGGCCTGCTGGAGACAAAAGAGAGAAACTTATAAGTGCCAGAGAGAGAACAACAGTATTGATGGAATGCTGTACCAGAAAAGGGACATAGCAAAATCTCGAGAAGAATTACTTACCCCCCCCCCACCCCCCCTTACCTCCAGGGGCTGGTGGTTGGAGGTTGTTAGGCCTATTTTTTGGATCCAAGTTTATTGAAGCCAGGAACAATCAAGTGCAGCCTTACCGCAGACAATCGGCCCAAGAAAACGTTGAGCCGCATAATAGAGTGAATTCAAGGGTAAAGAGCAGAGATGCCAGGAGGACGGAGTCTCGGCTGCCCGCCGGGGAATACGGCTTTTCTGCTCCTGCCTTGTTTTCAAACTCGCCATCATGCGCTCCGTTCGCTCGCATAGGGATCCTCAGCCAAGCCGCCTTCTTGGGTCCAAGGGTGGATTTCCCAGCATGCCGGTGAGAAGTTCTGACCCACCTGATGGGGATATGGACGGACAGGGGGACATTTAGTCTTGAGCACAACACGAAGCTCCACCCCCCAGCCAGTATGAATTGTTATATTTATATAGCATTTTACAGAACCAACAGGGCTTCGACCACACCCACTGCGTAGCCCCCACCTGGATGATGCGACAGCAGCCACTCTAAACCAGTACTAAGGTGGTGATGGGGCAGGACAGAATTCACCAGTTAGATATAGGGGATGATTAGGAGGCCAGA
>JAODLC010000054.1:8115600-8127814 GCA_026781145.1 Hippopotamyrus pictus | reverse complement strand
TCTCCTAGGTGATCTCCAACCTAAGTACTGGCCAGACCCAAACCTGCTTAGCTCCAGATGGATTTCCTGATCTGAACTGCAGGTGGTATTACTGCTGACAAACATCTAAGAGGGAAAGATATCCGCAGACATAAGCAGCAGTGCTGTAGTACAGCAGAAATTACATTTTCCTCTGTAATTAAAAACTCGTTTCACCCACCGAAGAGCAAAAAGAAACAGAAATGGCCATCAAGGAGGCATTGGACTTTGTGTTTGAACTAATTGATTTGTTCTGTTTCAATTCAGTTACAAGGAATCGGTTATTAGATTCCAGTTTATAGTTTATCTGGGGGATACAGGCAAAAAGGCAGGAAGCAGGCCTCTTTTATTTCACAGCGAGAACAGTCCTCTGGGTTCAAACCGGACCATTTATGGCTGGTAATTTTATTTTTCTGAGATGTCCCCGTGATAAAAAAAAACCCTAGTTTGCTAACTGATGAGGGTAGCTATAAAGCACGGAAGATTCCGTCAGCAGCACGAACGCTAACTAAATTTCTCGCCTGTCATGTGAGGTGGGGGCGCTAATCATTGTTTATGCAGGTATTAATTGAAATGTCTTTTAATTACATTTCACAAATGGGATAACAGCAAAGGGATGGATGACGTTCTGGGTCTGAGGCCCTGGTGGAGACAGTCCCCCCCCCCCTCACGGTGTAATATCACGCCCCCAGTACATTTATGCATGCTGCCTGTGTTCTTTAATTAACGCTCTGGAAACACACGTCCGAATTCAGGCGAGGGCTGTTTGTTGTCATGGCGATTTAAACAAACGAGCAAATAAAATGACGACCGGGGCAGGTGCGGGGGCCGCACGGTGACCCCCCCGCCAAGGCGTGACACCTCTAATGGCGCCTCGTGCTGAGCTGCCCCCCCCTCCCCGCGTGTGGCGGGGGCTCCGATTCCCTCACATCCGCCCGACCCCCACCCCGGCGTCACTATAACCCATCACTTAACGGCGTGCGCCGGCTCGCGGGGGTGCCGATTTAAAGGTCAGACACGGGTCGCGTTCGCCGATACGGCGTGGCGTGTCGAACCGTCCACGTGCCATAATGTGGTGACAAAAGACCGCGCCGGCCGGGGAGAGGGGCAGAGCCTTTTACCGCGGTCTCAATTAGTCGGTCGCTCCTACTCCTGGTCTCGCTGGTCTCTTCATCGGAGGGGAGGCGTTCTCCTCCCGGTGTCAACCACCCCCCCAACATCACCCACCCTAGGATCCCAGCACTATGATCTTCACATATCTCACACGTCCATTTCCTTCTTCATCCAGATATGTGCCGGGGGGGGGACTCGAGGACCCCCCTCAATTGGTCGCCTTTTACCCCTAGCTGCTAAAACCCCCTCCTCCCTCCCCCCACGAGCGGCTGCAGTGCACTCTGGCTCTGCGATGAAATACAAGTAGCCTCGTTCTGCGCCCAAACAGGCTGCCCCCGATCCGAGTGCCAGACGCTTCGTCCGCCTGGTGGTCGCGGTTTCCCGGCCGGGTCTCTGCACGGGGACTCCCCCTCCAACTCCCCCCACCCCACTGCCGTTTGTTTACATCCTCCTAGCCCGGTATCCCTTAGGCGGGGGCCGTGCACACAGGGAGGATCCGGCCACACGGACCGTCAGTCCGGCAGAATGGGTGTGCGGGGGTGTGTGTGTAAGGGGAGGGGTGTGGGGCTGCAGGGGGAAGGACATTGACGACAGAGCTTCAGGTTTATTTGTAATTTATCAGGGGAGAAAAGATGCTGACGCTGTAACAGAGATGGAGTAGTTACATTTTTAATGGCGACCGGTATATGTCGGTATAAACACATGGGTGGTGAGTCGGACGTCAGGGAAATTTTTAAAAATCTCCTTCCCTTCCGTGTTTTTCCAGACGTGAGCGAGAAGGTTTTAATTCACACTCTGCAACCGCCCTGGGATCTAAACTTAATTGTGACCGGTGAGTCTGCAGCCCGGTCTATCTATCATGCGTAATGCATAAACCCTTTAAGGTCCGGTGCGTGCACCGGCGCCGCTGTTCCCTCTCCTGCCACTTGGGGGCACTGTAGCATCAGGGTGACGCCTCGACGGTGGTCGCCGAAGAGAGGCGCGTCGCTCCGAGACGAATGGGAACCAGCCAAGAGAAGTACATTCGAGAAACGCTGCCTGCTTCGTGAGGAATCTGTGGAAAGCAATAAAGGTTTGAGCCGAGTAACAGCTTAGCTACCTCTAAATTCTTATAGTCCCCATCAATGGCAGCTTTGCTACACATCCTATAGTCAGCATGAGTCAGACACGTGCACGTTCTCCTCAGCGGCACAGAACCGCAGAGTAGACAACAGAAGTCGACTGACATTGGCTACAAACCTGCCTGATAGCAAACTACAGGAAAACCCACATTTTTTTTTTTTTTTTTTTTTTTTTTACGAGGGGCGAGTCATTATCCCTCAAAACTCTGGGGCCGTTTATCTATTTTGTTTTTCCGATGGTGAACCCCGGACCTGCAGTCCTGCCAGTCCAGGTGCCAGCCTCCGGCGTAGAGGATGTTTTCTGGGCGACCAGATTTAGGGCCCCGCTCCCCGCCCCGTTTGTGGTCATCTGTTACGTGACGCTCTGTGAGGGAGGCACCAACATGGCGGGTGGGGTGGCCGGCCTCTGGGGCAATTGGTTATACATCACAAAGCGATTAAAACATCCTGACGAAGTTTTTCTTGGCCCTGTTGAAGAGTACCGGCATCCTAACTGGGGTGTTCCCTGCAGTGTGCCCAGTGCATCCTGGGAAGTACCGGACAAAGCCCATGTAGCGCTATAGGCGAGCATCACCGCTGGTATCCCCCCCCCCCCGTCTGAGGTAAATTGAAATTACCTCAGAGGATGTAGCCCTGGGCAGCTGCCTGTGTCGCTCATGGGTTGACAGACTCTGTTCCCAGGATAGGCTTCTGGCTCTCTGTGGATGGATGGATGGATGGATGGATGGATGGACGGACGGATGGATGGATGCAAAACAATGCAGTTAGTTTTACAGGAGAAGAAAATCATTCCATTTGACTCTGTGGTCTTCTGGATAAGTCAGCTGTTTTCATCAAGCCCTCTTCCCGTAAGATCAATTTCCATCGTCGGGACTGAGATTTTAAAGGCCAGACTCATGCCACGTGGAAATCAGGCAAAGCAATCAATTGTAATGTGCTATCTTTAGGCCTACGATCTAATTTTTGCACAGCTAGCAATCGGTTGATCACATGACCGCATCTGGGTAAAATGTCGTTTTTCACAAGTCATATGATCCGCTAAAATAATCAATATGGCAAGTAAAGAAACGGAAATGGGATGCCAGTAATTATGCGCACAATATCCCTTTGATTACGCTTCAGCTGTGTATTGAATCCTAGAGCAAATCACATTTCAACACATGGTAGCAGCTCTCCTGTGAGTTTGGCATCTAATTTGCTGTGATAACCACCCCTTACATTTACAAATAAACCTTTTTTAATCAGGGATGACTTGGCGGTTATTAAAAACCACCTCCTTTGCAGGGGCAATGTTTATAATTAGCCTGAGGTTTATCTATGAACGAGTGCGCTGTGCGCGTGTGTGTGTGTGTGTGTGCGTGTGCGCGTGTGTGTGCGTGTTTGTGTGTGCGTGTGTGTCTGCGCGCGTCTGCTGTATTAAAGTAAATGTGTCCTTCACGGGCCTCGAAGAAGGTGACAAATAGTCCCCCCAAGCCATCTAAGTCATCCTCCTCGCGTTGAAAGCAAGGCCCTATTTTATCCCTGAAAATGTCCTTGTGACAAATTGGAAAGGTTAAAGATGGATAGGACCTGTAAATCCCAGGTGTACTGTGGTATTGATCAACGCGGTGGTCCGGCGCTGCGCCGTACAAGCCAGCAATGGTGACCCCTACGGGGTCCATCTGACAGTAGAGGGCCTAGCCCTGGCGCTAGCACTAACGCGGCTAATCTCCGACGCATCACCCGTCTTCCCGGTGCCGCGGAGACTCAGGGACTGGCCACGGATTCTCGCACCGCGTCTTCTCTAAACAGCTGTTAGCGCTGCAGATGTTAGGTCTAGGTGGTAAGGAGGCAGAAACTGTGTCGCTGGTGTCAGCAACGTTAGCGCTTTTATCTGCGCGCACGTGTGTTTCTTTATCAAGGTAACGGCCGATGTTCATAAAAATCGATACCGCAGGATAATCAGTCCGATTAAGTCCTCATCTGAGCTGCTGCTCTCCAGTACTGGGAAACATGACACAAATTGCCCCCCCCCCACCCAATTTCTCATAAACTGGATGATTTAGATGCTCGGTATTTCCGTATATGATATTTTTTGGTCTGTCAGTGTGGCTTTAAGCTCCGGAGTCAGGGTGACTAACCTCTGGGGCATCGGTACGACCTAGTTCAGCTTTCTGACAGCGTCTGTTATGTGTGAAAAACAGCACTTTGACTGGGGGGGGGGGGTCTTTCCATTTCAGCCTTTGGCCTCCCGGGTGAGCCAGCGATTTCCATCGAGTCTACCGGGACGTATCGCATGTAAGGATTTTAGCCATCAGACAAAAAAAAAACACATCTAGATCCTAACGATCACTGGGAATAAGAGTAAGAGCAGCACCCGGTAGCCTTTATGGGTGGCTGTTTGAAGCGGAAATCGCTGGAATCTCAGGTCGTTATGGGAGAGAATGAGACAGGAAGAGGTATGAGCTCGTAAGGTTAATTTTTCGACATGCGGCGACTTTGCCTGTGCGGTCTCCTCGCCTGCCTTCGGGGGAAAGGCGTTATAAGACAGAGCCACTCTGCGGTTACTCCGGGGTTAATGACGCCAGTGAAGATCACACGCGGTTTTGGATGGTCTGCTCTTTTGTGTGCGTTTGTTCACTCGGGTTGTAATGGGTTTTACTGGGGGGGGGGCTGTCTCAGCTCTGACAGACCCACTGGTTGGCTTCATACCACAGAAGTATCACGAATAGCCACGTTAACTGTCACACATACTGTAAGCTACTTCGGCACGTTCTTTGCCTGCGGGGATCTGTGGGGAGCCAGTCCAGGAAAAGAGTGATGCTCAGTACTGACCTGATTCATGCTCATTCACAGGATAAAGAAAAGGAGACGTCGGTCAGCCTTAATGGATACTGAGACAAAACTGATGGGGACACAGTCGTATCCAAGCTCTCTCTCTCTCTCTCTCTCTCTCTCTCTCAGACACACGCACACACACAAGTTTGAATTTACATGTTTGCGGGGACTCTCAATTCATTTCTACGGGAAAAACCAAAATCGGAATCACAACACCCTCAACCCCTATCCAGCCCTAACCCTAACTATAACTAGCCAAACAAAATACAAGACTTTTGGCATTTTTTGGTATTTTGATTGCCGTCACAGATTTTTATTAAATTGAGTTTCCCCTTGTAGGTATTGAAAAAGTGGTTCCAACAGTGTCAGAATGACAGGCTTTTATCACATTACGGGAACATTTGGTCCCCACAATGTAATATATACGTGCTGACCAAGGTGACACTCATGCATATTGAGCCGTCCCACCCAAATTCAAAAACATTTAAAACTACTAAACTGCACCCTCCTCTTCCCCCCCCATCCCCGTGACCAGTATGATTGACACCCACGGTCTCCAAGCTGTCGTCCCTCGAAGACCCCCCTAGTTATTTTCCAGCACAAATCTGACTACTTAGTTTTTCAAATGATAGTGACACATCATTAGCGTCAGGTTCTGCCGAGCCGCGATTGGCTGATAAACCTCCGCCCTTTGGGAACTGTGCGAACTGAAGCACGGAGCGGCTCGGAAAAAGGCTTAGGCTTCCCCCTCGATTCATCCTGAGATAGAGACGTAAGCACTCGTGAAGACTTATACAATCTCGTGCCGAACACCAGTGCTAGTTTACTTGAAAATATTGGGGAAAAGTACCTCTGATTGTTGTGATGAACGTCCATAATAAACAGCGTTTCTTTTTCTGTAAAAGATACCACTGGACTGTTCCAGGTCTGACCGCGCGACACAGCACGATGCCTCCCAGTTAGGGCTTCTACGTCGGTGTATTTAGTGAAACTCCACGTCCACGGGGAGGACTGACATCGCTTTGGCGCAAAGCGCATCGGCCAGTCAGCCACAAGGAGCCTAGATGTCACCCGCGAGAGCATTCTGCGAGTACAACAAACATGCCCAGTTCACCGAGTCACTTCAGCGTGCATCGCTGGCGTTACCTGGACTGAAGAGGCCTTTCGCATTGAAATCTCCTTTGGGGTTTGACACAGCTTTCATACGTTTCTGATTCAAACCCTCATCCTCAATGCCATGCCCTGCTACTTTAACCCTTCTCAGTGATGCTGTGCTATCTCCACATCTATATGTGACTTATAGAAAGCAGAATCAATAGTGAGAGACCAAAACCTCTGTCTTTCTTCGTGATCTTTTTAAAACTCAGGGCACAAAAGAACCAGTAACGCTGCAATGTCGGAGCAGTGAATGGAAGTTGCTGGAGGTCCTGTCTTGCGGCACCCTTCAGAGATCCTCAGCACCCTTTAGAAGCGGAAATCCAGCCACCAGAGGTTTTCTTAACTCTTGGATGGAAACATCAGCCGAGATGCTGTGAGAATAAGGACCCAGTTGGCGGGCAGAAGGGAGGAACTCAGCTGCGGTTTAGATGCGTCGGCTAACTCCGCAGGGGGACCACCTGCATCTAATGAGAGTCGCAGGAAATGCATATAAAAAAAGATTTTAAGAGATTAAAATGAAGAAAAGCATAATATGAAATTGAAGGATTGGCAGAGGACTGGAATCTCATTCAGGCCGTATCCTAGACTTATGCCTTGCGTTGCTTAGAATAGCTACAGGCCACGCAGTAACCCTGACTGGAATAAGTGGATGGATGGATGGATTGATTGGTGGATATGTGGTTGGATATACGGATGGATGGATAGATGGATGGATGGATATTTAGGTGGATGATACATGGATGGATTGGTAGATGGATGGATTGATTGGTGGATATATGGTTGGATATACGGATAGATGAATGGATGGATGATGGATGGATATTTGGGTGGATGGATGGATTGAGTGGTGGATATATGGTTGGATATACGGATAGATGAATGGATGGATGATGGATGGATATTTGGGTGGATGGATGGATTGAGTGGTGGATATATGGTTGGATATATGGATAGATGGATGGATGGATATTTGAGTGGATGGATGGATAGCCATTGGTGTTGAGATACTGTATGAAGGGTCTTAGAATGACGTATTTCATTATGGGATTGAGACTCCTGGTATGTGGGTGCAGTGTCAGTTTTACCCCGCTGCTCTCTCATCTGCAGGCAGGGGAGGTCCCTTCACTTTGGCTCCTGCCTCATATATCCCAGATGAGGCTCAGGGAGGCTGCATAACAAAAGAAAAAAACACAAGAGAGCTTTTCAAATGGCTGATATACGAAAGAGTCGAGGGCTCCCTTTCATTTCCCTGTGAAAAGGCGCCAGCGGACGGCGGACACTCGAGCTGGATCAACACCTCAGTTTAATCCACAGGCGCTCCTCCGCCGCCGCTTTGAACCGCGGCGACCGGCCCCAGCGTCGCACCCGCAGCGCCGCCCTCTCAGGACGGCAGGAAGCTGTTTCAATTAAGAGACGGACGTGCTTGAAACGTGAGCTGGGCTGCATCTGCATCAAAGAGACGCTTTGGACAGGCTGCTGGAAAACCTGAAAAAAGAAAGGTCCAAACTCGGGTTTTTAAATAATGTATCAGTGCAGAAAACATTATGGTTTTATTAGCTAATCATGGAGTCTGTTTATTAATTTGATTAGCGAACAAGCCTGGACGGTAATGCATCGCGCAACGTAAATAAAGCCATAATGCATTAGTTAAAGATGTAATAAGGAAATTATTTAAGTTACGTATCCTGACCAACACAGGGTCTCATTTATTCATGCAGGATGAGTTTAAAGGAGTCGTACGGACCTGCGTGTAGGATGAAATGCTGAAAATTCCTCGGAGACGCGGGGGGTGGAGTGAAATAACTTTGTGGGGGGGACGGGGTCACAAATGTTAAGGGTATGGTAGGCCGGCCCTGAGGTTTGGAAGGGGATGTGGGCAAGCTGAGCGGCCAGGCAGCAGCTGCATGTGTCAGGAGGCCTGCTGTACCCTCCAGGAGGCCTGCTGTACCATCCAGGAGGCCTGCTGTACCCTCCAGGCACCTCAGGTACCTGCAGTCCCTCTCCAAGGCTTCAACATGCACCTCCATGCTGCCCTTGCTACTCCAATCCATCAACCCAAGATCTGCAGCATGGGATGCACTTGGCCGCATGTCATCTTCGAGCCGCTATTCACACGGGATGCAAACTCTGACCGCGAAGTCGCAAAATGGTTAAAATGAAGGACCGCTCGATTAAATGAGGCCTGCCTTCAAAATGAAATCCTTCATTCGCAGCACGTAGCAGTAAACACGGCCCCTCTGCTCAGCGAAGTCCAAAAACCTCAGCGTGTGATTTTTTTTTTCAGTCGGCGACTGCAAAAACATACCATGTTGTGCTATGTGATCCGTGCAAAGGTGACCACCGAGGAACCAGTGATTCCAGGGTAGAGAATGAAGGGGCGAGAAGATGACGTTAGCTAGCTAGCCATCTAGCTATCAACGTTACATTGTTAAAATTTGCCAATATGAAGTAATCCATACAAACGACCCGCATGAATAGAAATGTTAATTAGTACAAACATAAATACTAGTTAAAAAGATGACTTCATGCAACATCTTTCATTGGTCAGTTAGATGTAAAAGCTATCAGTAGACACAGGAGAATGGGACATGTATGGTAAAAAGTCCCAATTGTCAAAAAGTAAACAAAAAGTAAATGCGCAGTTTTCAGTGAAAGGTAACTATACTTATATGAATTTTGATTTTTCTTTTGTAGGCATCTGAAGCAGCTGCAGCATCAGGCTCCCGATGAAGCTGATTTATCGAGGCTAATGCTACCATGTGTCTGGCCACCGCAGAAGTTGTTCTCACAACTGTGCTATGTGACACTGCGTTATGTGACACTGCGCTATACTGTACGACACTGTGCTATGTGACACTGCGTTATGTGACACTGTGCTATGTGACACTGCGCTATGTGACACTGTGCTATGTGACACTGTGCTATGTGACACTGCGCTATACTGTACGACACTGCGCTATGTGACACTGCGCTATAGGACACTCTGCTCCACTTACTACATCTCCCTCTGCCTGCTCTAGAGAAGCCATGTTCTTCTAGAAAAAAACAGCACTACTGAGATGGACAGGCCACAATTTGTTGTAATTTGCAGAACATGTAGCACTCCTGTGACAGAATGGTCTGCGAGTCACCCATGTGTGACTTTCCCCCTCCATAGATCCATTTTCGGAGCCCACCAGAAGTAATCTTTTTGATAGTGGAAGGTGTATGACTGTTGTCCCCTCTTCTTGATGCAGTGCATGCTGGGTATTTGGAAATAACTGCAGACTGCTGGAGAGCATATGTTTTATCTCTGTTACAATACAGACAGAAAATAAAAGGTTGTTGGGAACCAGATCAATAAGAACTGTTTTGAATAATTGAGCCATGTAGTGTAAATGTTTTTTTTTTTTTCTCTGTTTGTATTTTGTTTTGCTTGCTTGTTTGTACATGATTATGTTCTGAGGTATTTAGCTGTTACAGTATTTTAACTTACAGAGTCTTTGTTTCCTCCACTGAAATGCATCATTTCGGAAAACAAACGTGGAAGCCGCTTTATGCGCTCGCTTGAAGTATTTAAACAAAAGTGATTCCTCTTTAAAACAATGTGCCCAAACACTCAAGGAAAATGAATAACTCTTCTCCTTTTTAATTGCGCTCATATCATTGCCTGGCTACGTACGTGATTATGACCGTCGACGAGGGATTGACTTCGCATTTATGAAAAGCACGTTAGTCACCGACCAAAACAAAGAGTAGTGAAAACAGGCTCCCCGAACTCAACTTCAATAATCACTGTCATTATATCTTGTGTCTTTTCCAGTTTTTATGTCCCAAAGTACCTCTCACCCCAAACAGAAAGAACAATTGCCCTGGGCGGGGACATTTTAATAGGCCGTCGCAGGAATTCTTATTGACCCAACGGACTATCATCTTGAGCTGGAGATGGGAGAACCACGGCTGACTGAACCTGCGAATCTGACGAATCGATGCGACACGTGCATCTGAACGCGGGGAGGGCGACGTGATGCAGACGCTCGCGGGATGAAAGGCCTTTCACGTCCGGGAGCCACAGACATGGCAAATTATCTTCGAAGTACTTCTTAGAAATGGAAACTCCTTGTGGCATGAATGGATGAGGAGGAATCGCTGTAGAAACGCAAGTCCACCAGCAGGCTGGCTGGGGCCCCGATCCTGGCTTCAGCAGCGGTAATGTCAGTATTCTTCAGCTGTATTGGTAACGTTCAACTCATCTACTGATGAGCCATGCTGTTGGGCAGCTTCAGCCCCAGTCTCATGTCCGTCGGGGTCGACCTCATGCCAGTTCAGCACTAAAGTCCCCAAGCTCTTCGTCGTCAGGGACACTGAAGAAGTCCACATCTCTGCTCCCTGCCAGCCCCCAGGACACCTGAACCACACAATCAAGCAATCAAGAAGACCGAATACCTAGATTGCTTGGTTTAGCTGGGATGGGAGCTGGGAGGGACCAAAAATGTGGACTTTCTCGGGGTCCCTGACGACCAGGTTGAGAAAAACTGCCTTTTGTTAATGTTATATGAACTTACGCATGTGTGGAAAGAGAGCAGTACTGGTCAGGAATGTAATATTTTTCACATGGGGCTTTATAAGTTTGCCATTTTTAAAAATCTTCAGTAATGCCCTTAAAATAGAGAACAAGCCTGCTTCTGGGACCTGAACTAACAACCCTCAGGCTAAAAATGTATCTCGTTAGCACCACTCATATAATATGGCTTTCCATTTTTGACATACAGCCACAATTTGTTGAGGCTTTTATGGTCTCAAGAGAACAAGCTTGCCTTTGAGACTTGAACCAACAACCTTCAGGCAAAAAGTGCACCTTGTTAGCTCCACTCGTATAATACCGCTTGCCATTTGTAACATACAGCAACAATTTATTGAAGCTTTTGTGATATCAAGGGAACAAGCCTGCTTCGGGGACTTAAACCAACAACCTTCAGGCTAAAAGTGTGTCTTGTTAGCAATACTCATGTAATCTGTTTGTGACATACAGCCACAATTTGTTGAAGCTATTACGGTATCAAGAGAACGAGCCCGTTAGCACGACAAGACTGCAGAACAGTCTCTACCCAGACACTGCCACACAGATCCTACTTCCACTCCCCTGTCTCACCACGGCACCACACTGAACTGAACTGAGACTTGTCCGCATCACATACATGAGGCATGACACACACAGAATATGCACTGCGTGTTCTGGCTCCTAGCCGTCATACAATCACCCATGTTGACTGTACGACAATGCTGCTATCACATTCATCTCGTTAACTCTATTGTGCTATATATAATCCATTATACCATTCAATATTGCTGATCACGATCATTAGCTTGTATTAATACTACAACTCCCAATTGCTGCCTTTCTCAGATGCGATAATTTATCTCATCTGCAAAATGCCTCTGATACTTTATACTGTGTATTTGTATATAGCTCGTATATGCAATTAAATTTTTTCCATAAAATTTCCTTGTACAGTTTTTATTGAGGCTTCTCACCGTACATGTAGAATGACAATAAAGAAATATTGTATCTTCTGGGATTTGAGCCAACAACCTTCAGGCTAAAAGTTCATCTTCTTGGCCCTGCTGATGAAACTCAGTTGTTTGTTTGCACTACTCGCTGCTCACACACTCCCAGAAACAGCATCCGCGTAACGCGTCACCGACGACAGCATCAGGTTTTCTGCTCTGCTGTGTATCCTTAAGGAAATATCTGATTAGCATCTACAACAATAGCGGATTAATTTGTGTGTGATGGCATCAAAAAGCGACCTGTTATTCCGGTTCTTCCTGTGCTTTGGTCCGTCACTCCCACTGCTTCGGCAGCGGATGCCATTTCTGTATTATTTTCCAGTAGCTATTTCTCCAGTGAAGTGGCTTCACTGTCGCAGTGCTCCCCGATTTTCAATGCCGTGTCTCGGTTTTTATGGTGGGGGGGGGGGGGGCGGCAAACAAGGGGCAGCAGGCAA
>JAODLC010000054.1:8099606-8111260 GCA_026781145.1 Hippopotamyrus pictus | reverse complement strand
CCCCCACCACACACACACACACTAGCTCTCTCCCACCACCCCCTCGCTCCCAGCACAATCCCGGTGCCGGTCAGCCAGCTGAGGAAAAAGTTCACATTTTAAATTTTAATAACCTTAGAAGGCCTGCCTGCAGTAGGTGTGAGTGCGGGCCATCAGTTATCTTGTCAGGAGCACATCAGCCAAGACCGCTGCCCCGGAGGCCGCAGGCAGTTGGCACCGTTAGCATTTTGCCGCAGACCAGATGGAGGCTATGCTAATCAGCCGGAGATCAATGGCGATGGAGACCGCCGTGACCCGAACCTCGCTCCCCCGCGGCCGGGGATCCGAAGCCTGCCGTGTGAACCAGACTCCCGGCCATTCATCGCGGCCTGCTAACAATCGCTCGTATTAGGTCACAATAGAGCCTATTTATAGAGCAGTTGGAAGGCCTTTGTGCTCAGTCCGTTTGTCTAAGTGCGACTCGTCACAGCACGTGGGTTTGCTCATTAGGCCGGGGCTCCCTTCTCCGCCCGGAATGAAGACGTGGCCTGAAGCAGCCTGAATTATTAAGCCCTAGCATTTCAGCCTGAATTAGCTTCCTCCTGCTACTATTTTGGCACCTCTATTTTATTGGGTGGCACCTGGAATTTCATGCATTTTTTACGACATTGTGAAAAGGGCAGCGCGTGCCAGACCACCCGCAAATCTCCCCCCCCCCATTCTATTCCGGGTCCCCCCTCCTCGAAATCCTGGCATGTGTTGCCATCTTGCAGACCGCGCCGCTCACTGTCTCCCAACCTCTCACAGAGGACAAAGAGACTCTCCGTTCCGAGCATGGCTAGTGCGGCTCAAACGGCGAAAGATCGTAAGGCACGTTTTTCGATTCAAAGTGGTTTTAATCGGCGTCGTTTGCCGTTTTAACATCGATCACGGACATGTCCTCTCCGGGTGAGCGTTCCCACGGTCCCTGAAATGACTTTCCGTCAATGTAATTAACTGCTGCGATTCGTCCGGCCCTAACATTTGACGTCTGAACTCCACAACTCCGAACACATGGCGCTCACATCCGTGGAATGGGGAAGCATCCCATTTTCGTGACAGAGTGCCACTTATTGGTAATAAGGACATTTAATGGGCCCCTCTTCAAGCGTCTCTCTTCAGCCGCCGTATTCCTACTCTCCCGCGAGCTAGCCGGAATGTTTGTTTGCTGTATAACCAAAACAAAAGAAGAACTGCTTTATTTCATTTGTCATGGCTGCCATCGCTGCTGGATTGCACTACAATTTCACATATCCCGGTGATGTGTCAGCAGATACTGGTGGCCATGTTGTCATTTACAGCTAGGGGGCGACGGTCAACGTTGCGGCATGGTGTATAATTAAGGTAAATGTCGCTTGTCTGGTCCCTGGTTTCTACACAGGAAGGTGCTTTTCAGTTTGGGTCATCATTAGATCCACGCCCATCTTTCTTGATCCTAAAGAGTCCCTCTTCTCCGCTTTTACTGCCCTAGAGCACGTCAGTCCTCGCTCTACTTCAGTAATTACTTTATTGGACTAATTATTTGGATAGTAAGTCACCTAACGTGTTGTTTTCTGTATCTAATTAAAGTGTGTTCTAAAGTCATCCAGCATTTGGGCTACTGAGGACAGGATCTCTGTGATTTAGGGGGCGTCCTAAATGCTGTCAGTTCCACTGCCCTTAACAAGGGTGAGGTCAGATGTCACGGACTGGCTGTTAATTACCGGGCCACAGAGGAGACGTGTGTTTGTGTCTGAGCCTCCGAGGGACCTTCTGTCCCGGTGGTTGGTATAGCACCCTGTTAGCCTATCAGAATTCAATGTAAAAGGCGACAGTTTTACTTTCCTGGGAGATTAAATATGGCAGTTCCAAGTGAGCTCTGAATCTGGAGATGGAATTAGATAGTCTAATGAAGCCCACGACCAATCTAATCCCCCAAACATCTTCTGTTTGATAGGGTTAGCCCGCGCTAATAATTTCCCAGACGGGCAAGTGGAGCTGGCATCCACGCTCGGCGAGCTGATTGGTACCCGCGCACCTCCATTCCCCTTTCCCGCTTCCAGGGAGATTGGATTTGCAGGCAGATTGCGTGCGGGCATGACGGAGCTCCACAGGAGCCCCCGAGAGGTTTCCACTCGCCGTTGTGAGGGCCCCCTTCTGTTTATCGTGCCATTTGCCAATTCGGCGTTACCGACGTCTCTCACCACAATCCACACTCAATTAAATGCATGAAATCTCTTAAAAACAAAACAAGAAAAATAAGCCCTGTCCTGTATTTGAACTTTTGTTTCACTGAACAAATGGGATTTCCTTAAAAAGAAAAAAAATGTTCATATAATACATTTTTATTATAATATGTGATTAATTTTAAAAGAATATATTTTTCTATTGAATTCCATATCAGCTACTTTTCATCGAAAATCAATCCAGCCAACCTGCAAGGACAGGCCACAAACGGACATTTTGGACCAGATGTTGGTTAAATATGAATTAATCTCAGGAAGAATATTAATACACTGGAGCGTTTGATAAAAGTTTTCGGAGCAGTACTTTTGATTTGGCATATACTGCCGTGTTCGTTGCATTTTGAGCCTCTCTTGCTCACGGCAAATTCATCTAACCGCGTGAGAATATCCCTTTAATTACCGCACAGCACGTAATAAACATAATCAAATGTACAACTTGCCGGTCTTCAAAACATCAATTCAGACCCAAATCTTGTAATCATGTTGCACTAATAAGAAACTGCCTAACCCAGGAAATGCAAAGAGATCCGGAGAGTTCCGTGCTGTGCGCTGTTACTTCAAAGGGCTGGAATTAAAAGGAGGGAGGAATTGCTTGCTAGTTTTGCAGGTGGCTGAAAAAGCAGGATTCTGCACAATAAAATAAGATTCTAAGGACACTGAACTCCCGTCGTCGAAACCTTGAGTCAGTAGGATATGGTCAAGCTGACAATTAGACCAGTCCTGGTGTAGAAAACCCATTTTCTTTCAAATGGCAGAGAAATGTAACTTATTTTTGTTATTATTATTATTTTTTTAAGAAACAAACAGGGCAGCAATTAAAGCTAGAGAGCTTTCATTTCCCTGGAGGCAAATATTTGGCTTTTTATTATAACAGGCATGAAAACAATATCCTGTATGCAGGGGAGACTTTTCATGTTTTTAATTTAATCCACGTCTGACTTTCAAATTCAGCTGAATGCGGGGACTGCATGCTGTCATTATCGAGGATGATGCCACACTGGAGTCAAACCCAATCTGCATAGAGTGAAAGCTGCTTGAATATCTAAAGAATAGTTTTATTTAGGCTGCAGGGATGCGACGAGGCTGGAGCCCAAAACGACGGACCTGCACTCTCCGATAGGAGACCTTTAATTGGGGGCATCAAGGTAATAATTATGTAGCTCATGGTTTCTGCACACACACACACACACATACACACACACACACACACACACACACACACACACAGAGGAAGTAGTTTGCTTTGCAAGCTTTTGGACTGTGGGAAGAAGCAGAAATACCCAGGAGAGCTGCATACAAACTCCACACACAGAGTGGGGGTAGGATCAGGACACCTCTGGGGGTGATTCTGGGGGTGTGAGGCGAACCACTAAGCCATCACACCCCCACCAATGACTGCCTGAAAGAAACACAGATAACACTTAAAGCAGTCATCATAATGCATTATCGATACCTTCATAATGCGTCGTAATGCATTCATAAACACAGCTATAACAATTTATAAAAAGACATAACACATTATACCCATGTGTATTATGCATTATGAATGATCTACAGTATGAAGGTCTCATCTGTAATGCACTAAGAAGACCTTCATAATGCAGCACATATCATCCTGAATTATTGTACTGAACATTGTAATGCTCCCTGACTGCGAGCGTTAAACCTCGATTAGCACATGTGCCAATCTCTGCTGCCCTTTTTGGCTACAATATGTTATTATATACACACTATCTTTAAAAGTTTGGGGTCACTTAGAAACATTTCCATGAAAACATACATGAAACGAGTTTGAATATGAACTATAGCTGAATAAATAGGAAATGGTCATTGAAAAAGTAAGAAATCATCATTTTGAAGTTAAAATAATAATTGTGTTCTTCAAACCATCCATTTTCATCAATTACAGCCTAGTAGACCTTGGGCATTCTATATGTCAGTTTGTTGAGGTAATGTGATGAGATTACACCTCGTGCTTCCTGAAGCTTCTCCCACAAGTTGGATTGGCTTGATGAGCACTTCTTACGTACCATTCGGTCAGGCTGCTCCCATAACAGCTCAGTAGAGTTGAGATCCAGTGACTGTGCTGGTCACTCCATTATACACAGAATACCAGCTGACTGCTTCTTCTCTAAACAGTTCTTGCAAAGTTTGGAGCTCTGTTTGGGTCATTGTCCTGTTGTAGGATGAAACTGACTCCAATTAAGCGCCGTCCATAGGGTATAGCATGGTGTTGCAAAATAGAGTGACAGCCTTCCTTCTTCGAGATCCCTTTACCCTGTACAAATCTCCCTCTTTGCCATCACCAATGCAGCCCCAGACCATCACATCACCTCCCCCATGCTTGACAGATGTCGTCAGACGCTCCTCAAGCATCTTTTCACTGGATCTGCGTCTCACAAACCTCCTTCTCTGTGATGCGAACACCTCAAACTTAGACTCATCTATCCACAGCACTTTTTTCCAGTCTTCCTCTGTCCAGCGTCCGTGTTCATTTGCCCATCTCAGTCTGTCCTTTTTATTGGCGGTTCTGAGATACGGCCTTTTCTTTTTCTTCAGTGCCTCTCCACCGTTGACGTTGAGACGGGTCTTTTGCAGGTGCTACTTAATGAAGCTGCCAGCTGAAGACCTATGAGGCGTCTGTTTCTCAAACTATACACTGTAATATATTTATCGTCTCGCTCAGTGGTGCACTGGGGTCCCCCTCTCCTCCTCCTATTGTGCTTAGTGCCAGTTTGTGCGGCTCTGTGAAGGCAGTAGTATGCAGCATTGTACGACATCTTCAGTTTCCTGGCGATTTCTCGCACTGAATATCCCTCACTTCTCAGAACAAGAATAGACTGATGAGTTCTAGCAGAAAGCTTTTTGTTTCTGACCGTTTTGAGCTTGTAATCGAACCCACAATCGCAGATGCTCCAGATAGTCTGAAGAAGGCCAGTTTTATTGCTTGTTTAATCAGCACAACAATTTTCATCCGTGCTAACATAATTGCGAAATGATTTTCTAATGATCAATTAACCTTTTAAAATGATAAACTTGATTTAGAAAACACAACATTCCACTGGAACACAGGGCTAATTGTTGCCAATATGGGCTTCCGTAGACCTATGTAGAGATTCCATTAAACAACAGCCGTTTCAAGCTATCGTAGTCATTTATAACATTAACAATGTCTATACAGTTTTTCTGATCAATCTGATTTTGTTTTAATGGACAAAAAAACTTGCTCTTTTTCAAATGTCACATGTATATAAATCTGTATTTATATCTTCCCTCCTATACCATCCTGTCACGGCACGAGGTGGAACCGAGGATGTGGGAGCGGGGATTCAAAGCAAAAATACGGGGTTTATTATCGGAAATGAAAGACTTAACAGATGGGAAAACAAACAAAATCACAGTGGATTAAAGCAGGAGAGGCTAAGGCACGCAAGACAGGGGATGGCGATGTCAATGACGGAACTGACTAACACAAGCCAGGGACACATTTATAAACAGGGCTAATAAGGGACAAACAAGGGGCAGATGGGGTGAAGCACACGAGGGCTGGAAGGAGAGGCAGGACAAACGATTAGTGGGTGTGGCTCGTTAGGGTCATGCCACGGAGGAAAGTGGAGGGTCGAGCAGAGTGGGACGTGACACCCAGCCTTTTTGTTAGTGTAAATGTAAGATGTTTGAATTGATTTCTCTTCACAGAACCATCAAGCTTCTAATGTTATCTTATTAAAAAGAGTCTTATCTTATCTCAGATTTATCAGAAATCAAAGCTTTCCAAGGGGAGGTCACTTAAAAACAAACCTGATGTAACAGCAGTGCCAACAGGTCAAATGCATTTTGTTTGTTAAAAAAAGGTCTCAGAATAAAAGCACCTGCCTCGTTATAAATGCCGCTGTGGGTTACAGAGGCACTGCATTAAAAATGTTTATGACTCACTGCCAGGGTTGCATAAGGTGCTCAGGAAGGTTAAACTCACAGTGTGGATAAAGACTCAAACCATTCCACAAATGGTAATGAAATCAACAGACTGGCATCTCAGGTAGCCAGAGGCTTCTAAGGAAGTCAGAGGCAACCAAAGCAGCTGAGGACTTCAGAGGAAGTCAGAGAATTCAGAGGCAACAGAGACCAAAAAGGCTTCAGAGGAAGCCAGAGGCTTATGAGGTAATTAAAGGCTTCAGAGGAAGTCAGAGGTTGAGGCAAACATGGCAGTTGAAGGCTTCAGAGAAAATCCGAGGCTTATGAGGTAACTGAGGCAGTTAAAGGCTTCAGATGAAGTCTGAGGCTTAGGAGGCAACTGAGGAAATCAGAGGATTTATAGTAAACCGCAGCACGAAGCTGGGAAGCTGCCAGAGCTCTCATCAGTCCGTGTTTACATCGCTTTCCTACTCACCCCAGAGGGGCATGAGATGCCCAACAGAAATCAATTTTGCCACGGATTTAACGGGAGTTTAAAGTCGTCGGAAGCGGCGCGTTAATCGAGCTGCGTGTCTCAGTCCTCGGATTTACGCTCGCTTTTTCAGTCGAGTTTCCCTCAAATAGCAAAATTTATCTTTTGACAGATGGTGGTGAATAATTCATTGTTCGGTGTTTTCCAAAAAAAATCGTCCTACTGGGACGTGACATATAAGAACTGTCAATGCTGTTAATATTTTAAATTGTTTCACCCCCCAGTGATTGATCTATATTTTATACCGTGATGATACACCAGTGGTTTCGTTTTCATTTCTGCAAGTAGTGCTCCTAGCAGATGATTCTGGGGTAGAGTAGAGCGTCCTGATTCCAAGCCCCATTCAATAATTAAACACAAACACCTGACAGACCCTAAGTGCCTAAAAATCTGACTGTTTCCATCAATCGTTTCGGCCATAGGAGGCCTGGATGGAAGGAGCGTGGTATTATTTTCACAGGAGCAGTGATTGTGCTGTCCTATTTGTGTGTTAATCTCCTCATGCCCTTCTTCGTGTGGCATTGTTACTAATCTAGTCATCGTTATCAGTTTATTTGGCAGCAACAAATGCTGCATTTTTGATTAGAGGTGACCCAAAATACAAATCCGGACTTGTGGGATGTATTTTATGGCTCTTGAGTTGCAGAATTTGAATAATGTTACAAAGACAAAGAAAGATCTCAGGACAAAAGGCAGGGGGGCAGCCAGTGCATCTGAGGGCGAATCCACACTCGGGGCAATTCAGAGGCACCAACTGAAGAGCAACATTCCAAAAGGCATCGGTTCATGTTTTGTTGTTTTTAAGATGAGGTCGCCACTGACCTACAGTTAAGCTCAGCATCATATGTTACAGTACTGGGAACTGAAGTCCTCATGCAATCCAATGATAAACTGTCATTACATTTCCGAAACACTTAAGTCTACAGAAATGTTCACAAAAACGTATCTCATGGACTGACTGAGTTTTGGAAATGTGCTCTTTAATTTGCATGAGGGACATGGAAAGAATATGTGTACCACACACACACACACACACACATACAAACACAGACACACACACACACACACACACACACACACACACACACACAAACACAGATACAAACACAGATACAAACACACACACACACAAACACAGATACAAACACACACACACACACACACACACACACACAGCAGTTTTGGCAACTGCAAACCAAGATGTAACACAGAAACGTGAAGCAGAATTAAACCAATGTTTCCAGGCTGCCATCTTGTTTCAGTAGGTGCTCTTACCCCCCTGCGGGCTGTGACGGTCTGGGGTGGGGGGGGGGGGGGTTACTCAGAATGCAGGGCCATTCATCAGAATATCATAAAAACAATGGAATAAAACAATTGAGGCAATTATTCTGCATGGCGACACCTCTTAATAACCAGTAACATATTACCATAAAAGATGGAAGGGTTAATTCATTGAAGTTTGAATTAATTATTGAAAGTTGAAACATGAAGCACTTCTTTAAATCTACCAAACCTGCCACAGGAAAATATATTTCACATATTTCCTACTAGCTTGAAGACTATGGTTCCACAGAAGCTGTGAGCCACACATTAACCTTGACAACAGGTTGCCTTGCAAAAGCATGAAATGTTACAACGCCTTGTCTCTCCCAAGCAAAGATTCCCTTTCCTTTGTTTACATGCCAGCATTATTGCCATTACGCAGCCTAATATAATGCAAGTGGTGCGTTTAGGCCAAATCATCACTGTAATATGTATATAAATAAAATATACGCAGAACTAAAGCTATCAAAGCACAAATAATAGCCATATAAATCAAAATTAAAACGTAGCTTCTTTTGCTATGAGAAACACTTAAAATTTTCTCTGCTCATATTCCTACAGGGTAATAATAAGCAAGGTCACCACAATGGGTTAATAATGTTCTATATAAAAATTAAATTAAAATAACAAGAACATAAGTCTGAATTTGATTTGGAGGCGTTGCCTTAATTGCAGAGCAAAGAGCTCTGCAAGGAGCCGAAATCCGATCTTTATTTGTCGCTTCTTGACTTTTATCCGCCAGATCATCTACTAAAATCTGTTAGAAGATATCAGGCAGCACTTGATAAATGGCAGGGGATGGATGTTTGTGTAACTTTGTACGCCTGCTAGAGAACAGTAAGCAGCTATCTGTGAAGGATCTGGGGGCCCGTGAATGATTGTGTAATTAAGAGAACTTGAGTTAACTCTTGGCTCTGATGGGTTGGCACCCTTCCGGTGTTTTCCCCAGCCTTGTTCCCATAACTTCCGGAATAGGCTCCAGATCCCCGTGACCCTGCATACGACAAGCAAGTGTAGAAAATGGATGGATTTTTGTCTTTCTGGAAAAAAAAAAAAAAATGTCTATTTGCGTTCAGTCCTTCAAGCAAAGGATTGACTGCGAATTCAGAATACAATTGCGTTCCAAATATCCGTGTCTGTGCGGCACGCCAGAAGGACACCATGGAAATTGGTTGTCATGGACAGAGTTTCTGGGTCTCCATTTTTTCTCCTCCTTGCACAGCTCACTCTGGTCTTACTAGCAAGTATGGTGAGATAGATGCAACCAGGAGAGAAGAAGAAAAGAACGTGGGAAGGAGGAAAACGGGGACGCTTGGGGAAGTGCCTGGTGACCTAGAGTTGCTTTGCTTGTTTAGATTTCGGGTTAGTTTCTCTACTGTGTGACAGCACTGTGACGAGCAGCCAAGTTTCTACATCCTGTGCGTAATTGTGGGCGCATGCATGACAACTGAAGCCAAACTCTCGGGTTTGCTAGCTTGTTTCTGTCAAATATTTTCCATTTGATAGCAGTTAGCTCCATCCTAGCTACATTTTTATGCTAGTTTCCTTGTCACGACAAAATAAAAAAAACAACGCGTCAGCAATAAAATATTAAGCGACGCGGATCTTTCATTGAAGCTGAACTTTTGTTGTACTGAGGCTGCTGTGACGCTAGAAGCAGACCTAGTATACCAGAGAAGACTTTTTTAAACTAGAACTTTTCAAACTTTTCAGTTAAAAACTCCTGAATGTGATCATGCGACTTAAAAGTTCACATGGCGAGTTTGAATGAAGTGATCACAACATGGGTGTTAGACTATTTTAAAGCCTCTGAATTGGGTTGAGCATTAGTAGAAATGGAAAGCACCTTTCAGAGACTGCATACAGCAGGTCATTCTCCAAAGAGATGAAAGCCACCAGTCAGAGATGAGGTCACCCAGAGGACAGCCACAGTCCTCTGAAAGACCCAAGATGACCAACGGACAGTCCATGTCAGTAAGTTTAAGCAGTTCACAAATCTGTACTGCACAGATTTGGGGAGGGGATCCAGTCAGTAAAAAATACTGTTGGAATTTCAATAATGCACGTAGAAGATACATTATTTAGAAGTAGAAGAAACCGAAAATTTGCATGGAAATATTTTGTCAATCGATGAGAAAAAAAAATAATGGTATTAACCCAGGTGGTGGCATCTAATGTTAGGGCGGGGTTTACGTCACGTGAAAGCGGGTGCGCAGTGCAGGACCGGCCGCGATCCTGAATGTTCTGATAGCGCCAATGCGCCAGCCAGCTACGTACGTTGATGCCAGGCCTGGGGTGGCGCTGTAGAGTAAAGCTGCCCTTAAGTTCACGCTTATGAAGCGCGGTGTGGCTGTTATTAGAATGAATGAACTAACCCTAACCACGCACTATGTAATTACACTATACAATATTACAATATATTGTTAGTATATTGTTAAAAAAATCATTTCCATACATAAACTGAAATAAAATATCAAAATAACATAAAAACTACATCTGAAGGAGAAGGATAAATATTGCTTCTAAAAACAACTGAAATAATATAAAACAAATGTCAAATACTTACCATTAATGTTTTTAAATACTATTTAGCTAAAGTAATGATTTGTCTATTTTTGGCCTTCTCAAGCGATGCACTTTAACCACACAAATAGCTGACTTTGTAGATGCAAACAAAAACCTACAACTTTCCATCCAGCCCTAGAAATAAAATTAATAAAATCTAAAGTAAAACAATGTAACAACTAAATAGATTTAAATCTTTAAAATGAAAATGAGAGGACACCAAAAACCACTAAAATCCTATAGCGAAGGATCATACTCTATCTCCAGACTTTCCCCATTAACCATTCGTCAAATCTGCTACCCATTTTAATCATTCTGATCACAGAGGGCAGAAAAAGGTTATCATAACCAATGGGCTTCTGGCTGGGCTGCTTTCTGACTCCTTGCTACTTTTCTCCTGGCCAATGAATGATCGAGGTTCGCTTGTGTCACTGAGCGGAGCCCCTACGTTGTAATAATTTTTGAATGTCCTGTGACCTCATGAGTGGGATCCCTACATGACATCCAAGACCAGCCCCTATGATGAAAATTACGTCACGGTTGACGTGCGCGCTGTTGCTCTGCCACGTCTGAAAACTAGCCCTTAAATCAGAACACAAAGAGTGTAGAGCTATAAGAGCTAAAAAGGCAGATTATATACAATCACATTCAGCGTGGCTCCGCAGAGAGCATAATCTCACAGTAAAAAAATATATCACAGATCTGTAGAAATATTTACAAATGAACTAGCTAGACAGATTTTCATCTAGACTTCCGGAAAATTAGTCTAACAGGGTCATGGGTAGGGAGTGCGACAAACTGTCTAGACCCTCGCGAAAACAAAAAGATCCAGAAAAATGTCTTCGTCTTCCAGTGGGAAAAAAATCTGACTATGTGACGTTCACTGATGAGCAGGAAGAGCAGGGAGCGAGTTTGACAACAAACTTTGGTGCAGGTTTGGTCACCATATCTTAAAAAGGATATTGTGGCCTTAGAAAAGGTGCAGCGTAGGGCCACAAAAATGGTCTTAGAGGAATGTCATACGAGGAAAGGTTACTTGAGCTAAATCTGTTCAGCCTCAAGCAAAGGAGACTGAGGGG
>JAODLC010000054.1:8082234-8092318 GCA_026781145.1 Hippopotamyrus pictus | reverse complement strand
GGGGGGGGGGGGGGGGGGGCCAGGGGCTGGCCCGAGACTCTGAAACACGTGTGAGCAAAGCGCTAGCAGGCTCTTGGCCGGCGGCCCACTGCATTAGCTCAGCGGCAGAGTCTGGGGCTCTGCCAGTGCGAACTGTCATCCCGGACTCTCCCACCCCAGATCTCATTAACGTGCTCAGCTGTGCTCCAGGGCTTGCTCTGCCCGCACCCCCCCCCACCCCGGCATCGGAGCATACTTGCTACCTCTTCCGACCTGCCCGCCCTGCACCCTCGCTGACGCTCCGTGGGAAACCGGAGATTTTAAATAGCGCCGTTAACGAGGAAAGCCTCGCCGTGTAATTGATTAGCCACATTTGTAGTCTTTTATGGGTTAGTTTACAGCTTGGTCAGAAATAATAATACTAACAATAATAATAATTATTATTATTATTGGCCGTGGTGGTTTTCGTTCGTTAATGCCTGCCTCTGATTGCTCTGGCTGCTGACTCCAAGGACTCTCAATGTCACGTGTGCTATTTCTAGAAGACTGTCCCATCCTTTGTCCCATCTGGCAGCATGGCGGTGCAGTTGTTAGCATTGTTGCTCCACATCTCTGGGACTAGGGTTCTAGTCTCCAGGGTTCTAGTCTCCAGGGTTCTAGTCTCCAGGGTTGCTGGCTGCATGTGTGTGGAGTTTGTGTGTTTTCATGTCATCCTGGGGTTTCCTCGAGGCTCTCCGGCTTCCCCCTTAGTCCTAAAACATGCTGAGGTTAATTGAGGTTACCGAATTGTGTGCGTGAAGGTGCCCTGCGAGGTTTGGCGCCCCCTATTGGGTTGCGCCTGTAAACCCCCTGTGACGGTGAATAGGATAAACGATTATAGAAAATGTATGGATGGATGGATGGATGGGACATCCATCTTCCATGCAGTGTTATAGTGAGCTTGGTGTCTGTCTCAGAAAGGTGAGTCACACTCATGCATGCAGCCACATACAGCACTCATACATACAGTCACACATTTAGAGATTTAGTTCAGCCTGCCACATGTTCCAGGACTGTGGGAGGAAACTGTGGTACCCAGAGGGAACCCACACAAACATGTGACCTCCACACACACTGAGTAGGGGTGGGGCAAGCCACACTGCTGAATACGTGAGACTGTAGTGCTGCCCAATGAGCTACTGCGGTATCCAAAGAATAGCCCATTCAGAAAAAAAATTGAATTATTTGAACGTGTTAATACAGAGGGGTTTATGGGAATTGATTCGAGTTCAGAAGTGGAATTGTTGCCATGTGTCCTCAACCTGTCGATTTGTCAGGGGCAAACACAGGTGATTTTAGGTTGGGAGGAAAATAGCACATTGTGGGAATGAAAAACGTTCTTCCCATTAAAGATAAAGACTAATGAGGAAGCCTCACCACTGCGGACTCATTAATGGTGACATTTAGTGACTTAACTCAGAGACGGGGGGAAAAAAAAGAAAATCCCTCATTTACAAACAAGCGAGAGCCCATTAATTTATCCGGTTCAGCGGTGTTAATCAGTTTCGGGTCCTTTCATCTGCCCATAGATAGCGGAACTTTTTTTTTTTCCTTCTGCAAGTCACATGCTAATTGCTGTTTTGTTTTTCCGTTCCGGAACACCTCCACCATTCGGCTAATTTTAGCAGAGCCACCCGAGTGAGATCGGCACCCTCACGACCGTCCCTTACGCCCTGCCAACATCCGGCTGTGTGCCTTTGGCCGCAGAGCCGCTGGTGCTCTTCAGTTCTCTGCTATTTGGACGGCCCCCACCCTATCGACAGCTGTCTTATTACTCATTTACCCCAATCGCCGCTAGCGACGAGGGGCAGGCGACATCAGACCCGCAGGCTGCCACGCAGAGACGAACGACAACACTCCCACGCCCAAAATGTCACTGGATAGAAGAGGCCACGCCCACTCTCGTTTGTCTCCGGCTCTCATTCGCACCCTGTGTGACTGTCACTAAGGCACTCCGCATCAATCTCACCCAGCTCTCCAGCTTCAATCACCCTCAGTCTACTCTGCACAGCTTCATGTCATGGCTTCGCCTCTCGAGCGGTTTAGCCCGATTCGCTTTGATCAAACAGAAAATGGCCACCCCATCGTCCTTTATAGATGCTTCCGGAGGCTGCGAACATTATCAGCCTATACTTTCTTTGCCGGGAAAGGACTTGGAACAGGAGAGAGAGAGAGAAAAAAATCAACCGCAGCAATCAAAGCAAGAGACAGACTGTCTCCTCTGCTAAAGCAGTTAAGGCCTTATGGGATTCTCCCTGTGTTTTACACTGTCCTGCAAAGGCACCTACAGCCTGATGAGAAAGATGCTCCACCAATCAATTGCTGAGAGAGAGAGAAAAAAAAAAAACACCTAGCCGTTTACCTCCCAACAAAAATGAACGCATGCATTCCCTGGGGGGTGATGATCGCACAAAAACAAACAGGAAGAAGACGCTGGTCTCTTGGAAGATACAGGTATTCAGAAGACAGCGTTTACAAGCATGTATGGGCAACAGGATTTCGGTGAAGGCATCAGAAGATGAAATTTAAATATGTCATCCTCTTCTCTTGCTTCCACCTAGAGGCACGTAAATGTCTTCTTGCAGAGTCGAAGGAATTCCCCTCCAAAAAAACGCTACCAACAGTACGAGCGTTTCGGACAAGCTCGTGACGAGCCGAGCATTGCCCTTCCTGCGCAGAAACACGCACGGGTCTCCCCTCTATAAAACCTCTCTGGTGTCGGTGCTAGAAACTCATTCTACAGCCCGTCACACAGGGGCGGTAGAGTGCAAGAGAAATAGCAACTCAGCTTATCTCTGCTGAGGGAATCAGCACTAATCATGGCTTACATTAAAATATTACTTATTCTTAACTTTTAATTAAAACATAAAAAGAATAATTAGTACTGTATTTGTTATGTGGAAAATATTCATGCAAAAACTGAACGTCTTACATTAATTTAAATGTTTAATAACCTTTTCAGTGAAACATTGGCGTTTCGCGTTCTGAAAGGACTTTTTAATTATCAGCGTCCCTAAATAAATCTAATAAACCATTAGCATATCGATGGAAAAACCCGACTCCTGACCTCAAAGCCAGCCTTTTCCATCTGATTGATAAGTTTTCGATAACGGCCGAGCACATAGTGTTGCTTAGGAGCGCTATTCCGGAATGTTCTCCTTCCATGTTGAAATGAGGTCAGTGCTAATTGCCAGGGTTTGCTGCCAAGCCCAAATCGATACTTGGCAAATGGCAAGGAGAGTTTTGACTTGTCCTCTGGGCTCCACCAACATGGTGGCATTTGCCGTTCCATGGCTAATCATGCCCTACCTAGTGCCTGACTAGAAAGCGAGGGAATATGACAATGCGGTGGAGGACGGCACAGACTCTCTGCCTCCAGCCCAGACCATATTGAGCACGCAGATGCTCTCAGCCCAGGGGTGAGGTCCTCCTGGTGAAGAGACGATTGCTTGGAACCTCTTTTCATTTCACGGGTGCGAGACTGACGTCCATCGGAACCTGGCTTAGCGAGCTGCAACCTCCTTCAGTGCAGGAAGTCTGTTCTCCTCTTTGTCTAATTTCAACGTGCTACATTGTGCCACCCTTGCTTTTCCTGTCTTCAAGTGCGACTCGAGCATTTTACCCAACAGCCCCCTCTTCAGGAAGCGCAAAGGCTAACATGCACAGCATTCCTCTGTCCTACTGCCAGTCGATGTTGAAACACTTGAATTTCCCTCTCTGAAGTCTATACTCACCAGAATCACTGTATTCTACGTAATATTTTTTTCAATGAGAATATGGCCGATGGAGCTACGTAGTAATTAAATTATAATCATCTTCTAAACACAGAAACATTAAAAAGACCACCTGTATTCTTATACTGAAATACCACATTCTTTAGTTTTGTTTCTAATGAGAAACATTTACAAAGAAACACTCTCCGTTGTTTACGAAACGAGCAGCAGTTGTGTGACTGCAGAGCTCGAATATATATCAAAAAGAGAAAATGAAACAAGACACTGAATTAGGTTCAACTAACAGGATATAAATCATACAAAAACCGTTTTTACCTTTAGGTAAGGCAAATATTCAAATTGTCTTATTTATTTTTATACAGCACGTTTCACCACAGTCTCTCCTCCAGGCCCTTAACATGGGTGTGTTGTGATACAATCCTGCATCATCTATACAGAAAAATTCCAAAACAGGAAAGCAGGAAGGAAACTGGCCATTCAATTAGCCATTTATGTGGACATGGTGTGCCGCATGAAGGACGTTTAGAAATAACTCTGCTGCCTTGGGCACGAGGCGGATCAGCCAGCGAAAGCGTTCAATCAGAGCGTAAGGAATCATTAGGCTGTGGACACCTGCCACACACTGATCTGATCAAGCATATTAGGCCAAAAAAACTGCTGGGTATTTTGATGCGATTCTCTGATTTGGAAGAACAAAAGCAAAATCAAAAAATGACCAAGTAAATGTGCATCCCCATGCAGATGATGCACGGCACTTATACTACCAGAAGATGATTAGATCATTCACCAGGATGGACTTCAATGGATGATGTCAGCCATGTTTTTTAGTGGAACATTTCCCTTCATAAGACACTCCTTTGCTCGGCACGAAACAATGGATAAATATGCCCCCACACACCTGCACTCAGCCGGTAATTAGTGCGGTTTGAAGTGTCCTAGTCTCCTTATTCATACAGTATTAACATCTTGTTCATCCAGCTGAATCCTTGTCCAGATCATTTTCCATGGCCGTTAAGGCGAAAGCGAAGAGACTGAAAGAGCAAGTAGTTATGGAGTGACAACCGGAACACCGGGCCGGGTGGAGATGTGGCCACGGTGACCCTTAGCCCTAGGACAGCAGTGCCAATCTCTCTAACCCTGCGGTCACATCAAATATCCAGTATCTCAGATGTGGCAGCTCGGTCATTTATTTTGCACGAGTGCTACAGGGTGGATGCCAAGGTCACATTCATTTAACTCCGGCCGTCGGAGTAAAAGAGCGATTCGCCTGAGGGTTAAACGGTTCCCCACTACATCACATCTGCGGCGTCATGGAGTTTACGGAGCTCGGAGTCAGGCGTAGCCGTACGGTTTGCACGTGGAGAGGGGAGGGGGGCTTCCGTCTAAACATGTCGTGAGGAGGCTGTGTGGAAGGTAGAGAGTCAGCATGGCACCACTGCAGAGAGCTGCGGAGAGCTTCCTGTTAAATACCACTTTGCAGAAGTAGCATGAGATTTTCAGTAGTATTTATTGTGCATTTGTCAGAATCATCCATCCATCCATCCATCCATCCATCCATCCATCCATTCCACTTATGCAGTAGAGGGTTACAATGAACTTATCCCAGGAAGTACAGAGAATAAGACAGAAGAGACCCAGAATACCAGCTAAACATTTCTCATCTCTGGTTGTATTTGTTCATAGGAAATTTACAGGTAATTCATTCAAATCTGAAATTATAATCCTTGTATCAAATAATTAACCTTTATTCTACAAATATGAGGAAAATCGATAGTAGCATTATATGTTATTAAAAAGAATCGTAAATGTTAATAGACAATTAAATGAATAGTAAATGGCAACAGAGATGAGATTTACAAGACTGCAGTACACAGATATTTTTCTTGCTAGTAAAAAATAAACAGCATTTAAAAATAATATTCTGAGAATTTGGTACACGTAAGCATGTTTTATACAATGACAACCTTTAAAACAGCTTCATAAATGCAGATTCATAATGGGAGGCAGTAGAGTTAAAACTGCATTACATCCTACAACATTGCAGGATACTGAAAAATTTCATCTCAGATTCTAATTGAATTTTTTAAAAGCCCAGTGTTTATGTAGGTAAAAAAGATAATTCACAGGAAGAGATGATGTACTTCAATTCCTGGCTGTTTTGTTAGACAGATGAGCTTGTATCTAAACACCATCAGCAGAGCTTGGTGTCACACACTGCAATGGAATTAACTCCTGGACTCCACAGAGATCCACAAACAAGATAGCGGTTTCGTTCGAGATTTTCACGCGTATCATTAAATCACATATTTAAGGTAATCTGTGGGAAAGTTAATCTGCTTTACTGATATAAAAGCCATTTCTGGTGAGGAAAAAAAGCACTGCATTATAAAAAAAAATCATATTATATAGATTTTTTTTTATTGATTATTGAATCATTGTTTGTACAGACTTCTTTCAAAAAATGAAATGAATCGAGACAGAAAGACCAAAAATGGATATACATACCCGAACCATTTCATTCTGGAAATTGCTTTTTTTGTGCATTTATGCATTTGCTAGGGTCTTGTCATGATCGATTGTCGTGGCTCTCTGCTCATGTTACAAAGCATGATACAGGTTCCCACATATTTTCTAGACATTCTTTAACATGCATCATAAATATCCGCGTTCAAAAGCCCAAGACTGCTAAAAATGGCAAATAATGAACAGGCTGCCTAAATACATCATTCTCCTCATCAAGACTCCCACAGGTCAATTTAAGAGACTGAAGCAGCGGCCTTGATCCAAAGCCTAGGGTATGATTCGGGAGGTGGGGCCCCCGTCCCTCACCTGTCAGAACGGCTCAGTCTCATTTGCCTCGAAACAAAGAACAAGCATGAGGACCCGGGTCCTCTCCTGTGGTGCCTTCTCGAGTGCCTGACAGTACAGCCTCCATAATCAACACTATGTGGTAGCAAAGCTGGCATTAAGTAACAGCTGGACTGTGGGGGTACTGATCCCCATCCCCATTACCAAGACCGTAGAAGGAATTATATCTTGCAGTTGGCTAACAGTCATCAAAGCTTGAGGAACATTTGGTGGCCGTCTGTTAAGATCATGTTCGGTCAAGGAAGGTTCTGGTGTGAGAAAGACTTCTGTGCTTTATTTGTACGTCATCTGTGTTTTGCAGACAGCATTTAATCTAAACTTGGATAATCTTTGACAAAGCTATTTTTGCTCTTTGCCTGTTTTTGATGGCTTCATTTATCCCTTGCAGCTTCTCTGACCAGGAATGCTAACTCAGAGCAGCTGTGTAAAGGCTTGAGTCGCATTGTTTATTCAACATAATCCCATCTGACTGATGAAGTAGATTCTCTCTTACGTGGGCGCCTTCGATAACAGCACCGGACTTTGATGCCAAACATGGATTTAAACGAAATATTTTCGAGTATACAAGCAATTTGTAAAACAAACACTGCCAACCTTGTCAAAAGAACATTAGTAATGAAGTGAACATACTAATATTTTATCTAACTCACCATGTTGAAAAGAAAGCAACACATAGGGTGTTTTATTCTTAAAGTTACATAAAATTGCATGTTTATGACCTATAACCCAAGCACATAACAACAGACCTACAGTTTGCAAACAAAAGTGTGCGTTTTGTAATCCTGAAAACTAGCCATCGTCTACTGACACATACGTTTCTGCGATTCTGATACAATCATTTGCATATGGTTTCATTGATATTTAACGTTGGTTTTCATTTTCTCATTACGCTAAAATTAGAATGAACTGTCTTTACTTTCCATGCCAGGGGTGCAACAGGCCAAACTTTCATCTCCCATGGAAACTAATACTTACCAGGGATGGAACCTTTGTTCTGTCAAATGCTTGTAGACCCAGAGCATTTCTTGTGGGTGTTTGTCAAGCCTGGTCTAAACATTTATTTCAAAAGACTTGCCATTTATAACAATCCCTGTCACTCTCTCACACAGTGCAGTCAATTCTTTATCTGTATCCGCAAAGACTTATTAAAATGTAATGAATATCCATCCTGCATAAGTAGTGCTTTTGAAAAGAATCATCTTTTTTTATTTTAGTTTTTTTTTTTTTACTGTTTAGGTGTCAAGGCTCTATATTGCAGTATAACAATTTATTACAGCTTCTTAGCCAAAAGATTCAGTATTCTGATAAAAAAAATACTCATTAGCGGACATTTTATTTTCCGTGTGAGTGAAACCCAGCTTCCCTAGCAGCAGCAGCTGGGCGGCCCAAAGCTGAAATCGCGACCCTTAAATATTTAGCTCCATAGCAGACTTGAATCCCAAATACAATATGGTGTCACAGATTTGCTCCCATGGAGCAAGTAAGTCGTGATAGTAAAAATTGGTTATTACAGTGCAAATAAGCGTATTCCCCAATGCTGCATTTCGATTTAAGAGTGATCTATTACTTCTGATTACTCCTCCACCTTACCTCCCTCTCTCGCGCTGAATAAACGTAGCACATTCGGGGCAGTATGGGCCCCCGCAGTGATTTGTTTGCATGGATTAAATGTCAGATTTTGGAAATATGTTATTACGGTGGACTTTGGGAGGAGGACTCTGGAGGCCTTCAAGAAAGATACACACCAGTGAGTTTTTGACATCCCTCGTCTCACTTGATTGTATGCATGTGTATTGTTGGGTGGGTTTTTGTCTACTGTGCGGCGGTAACTAAAAATATATGAGAGGTCTTTCAAGAGAACAGTGGAGACTTCCTTATAATCATTCCTAATATGCTACATTAATGCCATAAACCTAAAGCTTTGAAGGCTTCTGCGTGTAGTGCTTCCTGCTATCGTATGATTGGTTGTCACAGTCATAACCCGTCACACTTATTTATCATACTCACTTTGCTTAGACTTCAAACTGAAAATCACAAAAGAAATACTGAATTTTCCTTCCTTCCATCCATCCATCCATCCCTCCGTCCATCCTTCCAATGACTGCCTATCCTGGTCAGGGTCACAGGGAACATTTCCACCCAATAAAAATAAAATTATTGCACATATTGAGGTTTATCAGAGACTAAACACTAAAAGTCTTTCATTATAACTTGTCTGGTTGAACCTCCACTTGCATGCCCTCAGGTATTCTTAATTATATCTTTTAATTATATCTATATACCTAATACTTTTATGCAAAACCAGCTTACAATTTTCCACTTTATCCACTTTGCAGGTTAAATACCTCACTCAATGGTACAACAGCCACACCCCCCAGAACTTAATTGGAAACCTTCTGATCCGGCCCCTAACACACGCATACTTAAATGAAATGCAACTATAATTTTCATTCCAGGCATACTGTAAAGACTTGTAAAAGCTTCATACTATTCAACAATGACTCAATAAGGTGTAGCTTAAATAGTTATTTATTTATTTATTTTTTATAAAAACATTTTAAGGAACCTCAGTAGATACAATACAGAAGGACACAGAACAGACAATAACAATGAGAGGCTCGCATGCTGCTCCAATGCTGGGCTGATTTTCGGCAGCTGTGCTTGCTATCTCTGATAATAGAGTGGCACTCCCCCTGTCCTGAGTGATTACAGGCCTTCAACATCACATTCCCCCCAACCCAGCATCCTTTGATGCTGAACGTCATCTGTGTACATGGTTTCGTGAGACAGAACTCCGATCAGCGCGAGCAAAAGGACATAAATAAACCAGATTCATTAGGTGTCTGTCTCTTATCTAGAGCAACTAACAATTGTTAATGCATCAATAAAAAAAAAACGCTACTGTGCATTATTCAAGAGATGCTCGACTGAATTTCCGAAAAGCACCAGAAATGTGACGCCTGGAGATTAATGGGAAGACAATGTACATGCAGAGTTATAGCAAACAACTAGTTAGAACATGTTAATATCTGCTCGCTGTCGTGTCAGGCGGGACAAAGGAATCGAGGGCAGGCATGGTCGCAAAACAAATAGGGTATTATTACACTCACAGAACGTAAGTGGGAAATAAGCCAGATCACAAGGGATTAAAAGGGGAGGAGCAAGGAAGGACACAGGCAACAAGGGTTCGACGTCAATGACTGGACTGGGGAACACAGGACTGGAAAGCACATATATACAACACTAATGAGGGAGCTAACAAGAGACAGCTGGGAGTGATTAACAAGAGGGTTAGGAACGAGAGGCAAGAGCAGGGGTGGCCAATCTTATCCGCAAAGGGCCGGTGTGTATGCAGGTTTTTGCTGCATACACTAGCAATTAGGTCACTAATTAGAGGACTGATTGGCTGAGGAGTCCTCACACCTGGGTTTGAACAACTGACCTAAAGGTTACCCCAAAAACCT